>RCUC01130421.1:0-156567 GCA_003697995.1 Taxidea taxus jeffersonii
ACACACACACACACACACACACACACACACACACACACACACCGATGCAGAATCAGCAGAGTTCTGCTTTGAATTGCTACATCCACTTTACAATAGTGGTAGTGACATAGCTTCTTAACTTTTCAACAAGCAGTCTGCCATGGAGCACTATTCCATTCACAAGTAAATGAGATTATGTTGTTTTCCAGTCAGTCCACAGCTAGTTGGTGTTGTTTTTGCTGTCCTTTCCTTTGGGAGAGGTAGGAGATTCCCTGGGAGAAGCTTCTAGAAGAAGCACTCACTAGAGGGTAACATCTGTACTACCAGCCATATAACCATTTATACAGAGAATTAGAATTCCCCTGTTGTGGTTTGATCATAAACTGTAATGGCTATGTTCCTTTAACGGAGCCTTCAACTATATCTTGTTCCAAAAATGAACTTTAACAAGTACAACTCTAAAGTAGCATGTGCATGTTGGGTATTTTATGTTTCAATATAATGTACAGAGATTTGTATGTGGACATCTTATTGTGCTTGCTTCTAAGAAAATCAAGTTAAAAATAGTGAATATACTTTCCTGTGAAGAAGAAAAAAATCAGCTTATTTTACAAAAAGAACCTCACATATACTATAATAATATAATAAATTCCTCATTAGGTACACCAACTCTATGTGAAAAGTAAAAGTTTGGTTGGTTGGTTTGCTTTTTCCTTTAATTTTAATTCATTTGTTCTGAGGAAAGAAAATCTTCTGTGTAGTTTGGAAAGGCTTTGAAGTATTTTCTAAAGATCGGAAATTTCTATAATGTCATTACTTTTTTGCTGTAGCACCACTCTCCTTGTTAAGTCAAGTGATTCTTTTAACTTCCTAGTGCAAAATGGAAGTCATGGTATTCACAAGAGGAATTTCATACATTTTCACATTAGCTGATCAGTTGAATGGATCATAAAAATACTAAATGTGGACTAATTCATTAGTCAGTTTAGGGATGCAAAGGGGGTAATTAATTAATTAATTGATTACCTTTTTACTGTAGAAAGAAAACTCTCCCTAAATTTAAAGCATGAAAGGCAAAAACTATAGTAAATAAGGATGCCTTGATAGTTGATAGAAAATGTATACAAAGACAATAACAATAATGTATCATTTATTTAGCACCAGCTAGGCTTTAAACACTTCACTTATCTATTTTTTCATACTATAATTTATTCAAATAGATATAAAGAACAAAAAAGCAAAACGAAACAAAACCAAGTGAACTCCACTGTTCACCACAGTATGGTCTAATGTGGACAAAGCCACATAAACAATTGATTTTTAACCATTGAAATAGCATAGTAGCTGCAAATTAAAAAAAAGTACAGTTGGAGCTGAACTATAATTTGAACTTAAATCTTTTCATACCAAATCCAACTTTAAAAACTATACCATGTCAATATTCCATAACACATGCAAAGTAAAAAATAATATTGTAACTATTATTGGATATGGTTCCATTTGGGTTTCAAGTATTCCTTAATTAAAGTCTCCTTTTCTTTATCAAGAGTGCTATTTCAACAAAACTACCTCTGCAGGTGGTAAATACAGCCCTTCCAGTTTTATAAGACACACTTGATTAAAAATGGCTTTTAATTCTAGGAAGCATTGAACTAATTTAAATTTTGCTAAATAATACAGCTGGATTTATACTAATTTTACTGAAGCTTATCAGGTCCTTGATATAATTCTTATTCTTTGCTCTAGATCCTTTAAAAAAAAAGATTTTTTTTCTAAGTGTTTGCTGATAAACATTTCAGTGAACTATTCTTTTTATAAGGAAATGAGATTAACTCAAGAAAAAATTCATAGAATTTCTTTCTCACTTTGGTTTCTTAAAGTGGAATTTTCCTTTTTTTAGCCTGCTGAGGGGATAATTAACTAATAACTCAGAGTGGATTAATTATAACTTGATGGTTTTAAAATATCACCTACAATACCAACGCCATCCTTCCCACACATGTACTCATCTGTATCCTTTTCTGTATTTCCTACAGCAACTATTCTAAATTTTTGCTCTGCACATTTTTCTTACTCACCTTGGCCCAGAGCAAATAAACAGAACAAATATAGTGCTCAAAGCTTTAACTTCCATCAGTGCCCTGAGATCAAATTTATCTGTTTCTGAAACTTTCTTTACATCCCTCTTGCCTCAGCCTCCCTCCTTATCTATTACTTTCTTTTTTGGTTTCTCTTCAGTTCCAGACTCTTTGAATATAACAAAAAAGAGAACAAAAAGTTTCCATTTCCTTAAATCAATTCACATCTCCACCACAGCTTTTGACTGCCAGTCCAGAATTCCATCTCTGCTGAAGTCCCCATGCAAAGGCTTATCTTAGGTTTTCATTTAATGTGATCTCCTGTTAGCTTTTGACATTGTTAGTGGTATACCCGCTGTAGTTGTGAAACTCTCCTCTCCCTAGCATCATAGGAGCTTACCCTCTATGTTCTTTTATCATGAATATAACTACTTCTCTTAGGATTCTAACAGATCTCTCTCCTTCCACACAATAAATTTTGGTGTGTCTGTTACACATTGGCCAATCTCCTGTTCCAGATGCTATTCCCAAGTGGACTCATCTTTAGAATCATACAGTCTTGTGATTTCCAGTCTATAGATGATTGCTATATCTATGTTCTTCCTCTGTTCTGAGATCCGTTATCTTCAGTGTATTTCACAGATGACTTGAAATTGACATGCCTCAACCTAAATTAAGTAGCTTGTACTTCCTCCCTCTGTACTGTCTTTGTTAATGATATCATCAATTGCTTAATTTTACAAGTAAGAAATACTAGGGTCAATCTCAGCTGCTTTCTTTCCCTAAATCTCCACTACTTGTCCTACAGTCAGCCCATCAGTATGTACTATTATTTTATCAGCTAAATAGATTTTGGAATATAACTTAGGTTTGTCATCTAGACATTGTCTAGGCGTTAACTTCAATTTAGATTTTAGAACATGTAGTCAAGAATAAAGCAAAATAAGAAACATAAACTTGGAAGAAAATCACATGATACATTTGGCTTTTAAATAATTAACATGGGGTTAGAGATGCCTGGGTGCTCAGTTGGTTAAGCATCTATCTTCAGCTCAGGTCATGATTCCAGGGTCCTGGGATCCAGTCCTGCATTAGGCTCCTTGCCTAGCAGGGAGCCAGCTTCTCCCTCTGTCTGTTGCTCCCTCTGCTTGTTCTCTCTCTCTCTAACAAATAAATAAATAAAACCTTTTAAAAAATTAACACAAGGTTAGATAAAAATATTTCATTAATCACACAGTCACTATTTTTATGATTTTATATTAAATTACAAAGCTGTATGATTTTTAAAAAAGAGTTAAATATTAGAATTCTTTTTCAATCCATCTATTTTCATTATTTTTACTGGATTTTTGTTGTTGTTGAGATTCTCATTGTACTATACCAAATTTCCTAATTGTTCTACCTGCCTTAGAGATTTTCCACTCTGTTTTTATTTTTTCTCCTACTTTTTGTTTTTATTTCATTCAGGTTTACTTTTCTAAAAGTCAGGATTGCATAATCAACTACATAATACTATAATACATAATCAATACATATAATACATAATCAACTATACAATACTGAAAATACTCACATGTGCAAAGAAAACTGAGCTTTTGTACTTGATCTATAACTTATTCAGTCTTGTAATTCTTTCTACCCAATATGTAATAAGATAAAAAAAATAACTAGTTTTTTATTCAGTTTTAAAAATTTAGTTTTGTAATAATTTGAGTAGTCTATTTTACATGTTCATTCTTCTTAGGGAGAAAGTGATTAGTCTCTTAAATTTGAGTCCTGCAAACCCTTCCATCTTTCCTTACCCTGTCACAAATAGGTGTGTCAGAATATGGAGGCTGGTATGGTTTAGCTGACTCTGGTATTGTAAATCTAGTAACTTTTTGTGAGTCTAGTAACTCTTGTATATCTTCTCTCATAGTTTAAACAGTTACTGCTGGTGCTTCCTGATGGACTCAGCTCTACTTCAGCTGACACATGTAGATTTCTCCGGGAGTCTGCCATGTTCTTTTTCTGAATCCCAGAATAATCTGCCTGCCAAGCAATCTTGACTTTCAGGTAACCTTTCCCTTTGAAATAGTAGGTACCAGGTAAGCTACTGGTCTTGATGTCAACTACCTTCTCAGTTTTCTCCGTGGAGCACCAAGAGATTCTGCAGACTATCCCATCCACCTGGGAACTCAGGCAAGGAAAGTCCAAACCGAATTCTAATTAATCATGGTGTATACAACACTGTATTGTGATGAGGCCATTTTCCGAGCTCGTAGGGGAAATAGCCAAGAAGATGATCTCCCCCTAGAGTCACACACTGTGGAAGAAAGAATCCCTGTTTTTGACACAACATTCCTTTTTTTGAGGGTCTAATGGACATGTTCTAAGCACCTAGATCTGCTTCCACCTTCTTTATTTTTAATACATTTCTTCAGGAATGAAAGGGGCTAACTTTTCTATTTTCTACTTCCGGCCTGACCAGAAATTCCCTTACCTAAAAATTCAATATCAAGTTTGCCAGTTCAAGTTATTATTTGATTAAAAAAGAATGATAATGAAATTTAGCTTACTTGCTGTTTTTGTTACAGAAGGTAATGATTTCCTCTCTTGAGATAATAAATTTCATGGCATCTGAATGTGGAAGCCTGCAAAAAAAAGAATGTTATTTAAGGGCTTATAGTGTAAACTCTGACAGCTGGTTTTTCTTTTTTGTAATGCAAGTGCCTGACATCAGCTTTGATTTTCTAGGCATTCACTTCAAAGAGGCATTCACTTCAAAGACAGCTATATCAAATAACACATTGCCAGCCACAGGACTAGATAAAAAGCCAGCCTCCCTGCCCTCTTCTCTCCTCCCCTTACTAACGTTTTTTGTTTTATAGAACTTGGTTGATTCCAATCATTGGTCATTTAGTCCCCTTGTTTTTCTCCTCCAGTGCTTCAACTCCCACTTCTATGTTTTCAATTTACCAATAGTGAACATAAGAAAACCGAGCCCCGCCCCTGCTGTCTGCCTTATACCCCAATAAAAGCAGAACCCCAGGTTTGTGCTCCTTCTCTCTTTCTCCACCTAAGGATTCACACTGTGGTTCATTGTATATCCTCTAGAACTTGTAAATAACAAAATTTTATTGTTGTTTTGTTGTTTCTACAGTTTACACATAGTTATTGCTGCAGACATCTTACAATCATAAGAACCACAAGAACTGGTCCAGCCACAACATTGATTATGGATAGGCTGAGATCAGCACAAAACCAGTGTAAAGTGAAAGATCTAGTGAATGTTTGCGAATTGTTTTTCCGGTAACACTTTCTTAATAAAATTTGATGGTACTTCTTTTTTTTTTTTTTTTTTCCTACAGAGCTGTTAAAGCAGGGCTTGGGAATCTAGCCCATTTTTGTTTTTGTAAATAAACTTTTATTACAACAGAAGCACATCTACCCACTTACATGTTCCATGTGGCTGTTGCACGCTACAGTGATAAAATTGAGTAGTTGTGAATGAGATCACATGTCCCACAAAGCCTAAAATATTTACTATCTAATCCTTTAAAAAAGCTTGTTGAGTTCATGCTAGCTAAAGATTAAAATTCAAAAAGTCTTTTGTTGATAATCAATCCAGAACTATCACTTGTGTACATTAATAATTTTTTTCATAAAAACTATTTTATTTTTTTTACCTGAACACACTGTGTTCCTTCATACCAGCACCGTACTTTCTTTTATTGCACTTTTTGCATAAAATATCCTTAACTCCCCTCTTTATTTAAACTTTGAACTCTATTCATGTATCACTGGCCTCTGAGAAGTCTTCTCTAAGATTTCAGGTCTAGTCAGTTGTTTCTTGTTCTGTGCTTTTTTTTTTCACCTCAGGGATGTCACTTTAAGACTTATGACAATACTTCATTATTCCAAAATAATTTATCTCCCTCTGTACTATGACCTCCTGGTAAATAGAAAGAAAGTCCAATTTACTTTACCACTTTGTGGTAGACCCTGGCCCTTGGAGAACAAAATAAACCTTGGGTTAATTAATTAAACATTTCAAAATAATAATGGCCTATAATAATATGTTTATTTATTCATTAAAACAAATATTATGGTTTTTTTGCCAACACTGTGTTAATAAACTAACTCAACAAATGTCCATTATATGTCAGGCATTATATTAAATTTCTTCAGGCTATTTTTTATACAATTAAGGTATTTTATTGATTAATACACATAATTCTTTATAATGCTGGAATACAAAAATTTATCTTGTCCATAATTCTCATAATTAAACACATTTCCACATTTATTTTGACAGGAATTTTAAAGTAATTAAAAAAAACTTTGGTGAAATCCAACATTTAAATTAGAGGGTCTTCTTTCATGATTTTGTTCTGACCTCATTATTCTTCATAAAACCCATAAGAACACTTAAAAAAAGACTGGGTTAAGAAAACAACAACAATAAAGGCAGTTTGAAAAATTTATCTCTATTTTAATTAATGTGTATTAAATAATATTAAGAACACAATTTTCCCAGTTTAAATGTTGTTCTGTCCTTAATAAATTGAGATAAATAGAAAGTATATATTTTTTCCTAAATATAGTTATTGTCTACTATCTGTCAAGATGGACCCAGTACAGGAGATTTAAAGATAAAGTGATAGCCTAGAGAGATGCATTAAATGGAGTTGTAAACATTGATAGAATAATAAACACTCAAATCACAGATAGTCTCCTTACAAACATGTGGATTTGGTAATGTGCTTTAATGAGCCATTGAGTTTTTACACTACAAAGCACTAGGAGTTTCAAATTTTCCTTATGGTTGTGTCATATAAATCTATCACTGATCTTTTCCTAAACCCCACTTAATGTTAATTACTAGAATTGGGTCACCAACAAGCAAAATATTCAGTTCCACTTTGATGACAACTCACTTCAAAGTAATTCTACTAATATTAATGCTGCCCTTCAGAATACTACTTACTATGTAACTGACATACTGAGATAATAATAATTAATAACATTTATTCAGCACTTGTTATGTAGCTTACATGCCATAACTGCCATAAATCAGTTAAATCTCAGTTATGTGGTATACTTTGAGGTATGTAAAATCTTCAAACCTGGGTTTGCAGGGACTTACCAGCAGAACCTGGTGCCTGGGATGCCTTCCATCTGGGGCTCCTGGAGTTGACAGACACTGGGGAGAGGGAGGTGAAGTGGGAGGGAGGTTGCCTGTGGTTGTGTTCATGCAAGTGTACTGGAAGTGTATTGCAGAAGCCACCTGGGCTCCTGGAACCAGTAGTTGACAGAGTGAGCTGAGGGCTTGCTGGAAGCCTGATGCCACAGGATGCACCTTAAGCTATGAAGTATGCCAAGTGCCAAGGTGAACAGAACATGGGCTGGAAGCATCATGTAGGGTGTCACCAAGGCCCACAAGAGTTGGCCTGGTATTGAGGTGGGCCAACTCTGAGGTGGCCTGATGCTGCAGTGTGCTGGCTTTGGGGTCTGCAGTGAGGTTGAGCTCACTTTATTCTCCTCCCTCACGAAAGATGTCTCTCTCCAGCCTGAGCTTCTCCAGTTTGAGGGAGGGGTAATGGATGTAGTGTGCATTTATCTTTCCTACCCTCCTCAATGTATTTTTTCTTATTTCTATGCTGCACCCGAGTTCTGTAATTCCTCACCTGTAATTTTTGGCTCTTGTGAAGGTATATTCATGTGCATATATTGTTCAAAGTTACATTTCTGAGGGATGGGAAGATGACTGGTAGATATCCCTAATCCACCATTTTGATGGCATCACTCTTGCGGTTCAACTTTGGACTTTAGAGTTGATGCTAGAAAGATTTAAGACTTTTGATGCTGTCAGGATGGAATGAACATAGTTTGTCTGTGAGAAGGACAAGTCTGGAGACTCAGGAGTGAGATGTTACAGACCAAATGTTGGTTTGCCCCTCAAATATATATGGTGAATTCCTAACACCAAGTGTGATCATATTTGGAGGTGTGGCCTTTCAGAGGTAATTAGGTTTAGATGAGGTCAGGAGGATGGGACACCCATAATGGGATTAATATCCTTATAATAAGAGGAAAAAAACAGAGCTTGTTGTCTCTGCTTTATGAGGACACAGAGAGACGACAACTATCTGAAGGTCAAGAGAAGGATCCTCAGTAGAACTCAATGTTGGCACCTGATCTCGGACTTCTAGCTTCCAGAACTTTGAGAAATAAATTTTCTATTGTTCAAACCACCTACTCTGTGGTCTTTTGTCATGAAAGCCTGTGCAGACTAAAACATTACACTCCTGCTGATCTTCAAAATTGCTCTTTAAGCTTTATTCAAGGATAAGTAGACACATATTTATTCTCTCAAATAACAATATTAAAACTAAATAACATAAAATAGAAGTGAACATCCAAAGGTAAAGAGATGTTTTGGGGGAAGAAAGATCACAAAGAAGAGAAATATATCTTAGAAATCTGTTTCTTGTTACTAATAAAATTCAGGAAAATGTGTTTGGGAGGAAGAGGGAGAAGAATAAGGATACAAGAGAAAAATTAGTAAAATTATAATTTGATTTAGTAGTTGTCCCTCTGAGAAGAAAGGCAAAAGAAAAAACAGATCAATAATGACAGAGACAGAGGTGCCTGGGTGGCTCAGCTGGTTAAGTGTCTGCCTTTGGCTCAGGTCATGATCTTAGGGTCCTGGGATTGAGCTCCACATCAAGTTCTGTGCTCAATAGGAAGCCTGATTCTCTCTCTCCCACTCCCCCTGCTTGTGCTCCCTCTCTCTCTCTCTGTCTCTCCCTGTCAAATAAATAAATAAAATCTTAAAAAAAAATAATGACAGAGACAAAATATAGATTCAGATAACTGAATCTACATCATTGGGCAGGAAAAATGTATTAGAGAAGAGAAGGAAAAGAGAAGGCTGAGCAGAAACAAAATTTAAAGATACTATGAAAAAAATTAGAATATTCTGCATGTTTCTATAATTCAAGACTTAATTTAATATAATTAAATTAATTAATTTAATTAATATAATTTAATATAATTCAAGATGTTTCTATTATTCAAGACTTAATTTGTTTTTGTTAATTGAGAATCAATCATCAGGTAGAAATATATTGAACTAAAATATATTCCCATATATTGTCATAAAAAATAGACCAATCTAAAGAGTTTTGAAGTAAAAATATATAACTGAACAAATAAATACTAGGTGACTTGATTTTCTTGTAGGGACTGTGGTAGTAGTAAAGAGATTTAAAAATGCAAATGGATTCAACAAGTGTGTTCCAATATACTTACCTGAATAAGAAAACAGATCTTCCTCAGCTTATTATGGGGTTACATCCCAGTAAATATTGTAGATTGAAAATGCATTTAATACACCTGACCTACCAATCACTATAGCTTAGCCTCACTGACCCTGAATGTGCTCAGAACACTTTTTCCCCTACAGTTGGGCAAGAACATCTAACATAAGGCCTATTTTATAATAAAGTGCTGAATATCTCATGCAATTTATTGAATACTATACTGAAAGCGAAAAACAGAATGATTGTACAGATACACACAGTTGCAAGTGTATTAGTTGTTTGCCCTCATGATTGCATGACTGACTGGTAGCTTCAGCTGGGTGCTGCAGCCCTGCATCACGAGAGACCATCGTATCACTATCACTAGCCCAGAAAAAGATCAAAATTCTAAATCTGAAGTGTCATTTCCACTGAAACCACTTTGCTTTCACACCGTTATAAAATTAAAAAATCATAAATTGAATCACATAAGTTGGAGACCATCTGTATCAAAGATTCAACTGATGAAAGCAATGGCCCAAATTAAGCATTCAGAGAAGAAATTATTATATAAAAACAACATCAAACAAAAATGGGAAAGAGAAAATAATAGTGATAAAATTAAAAATTAGTAAATAACGTAGCAGAATTACCTTATTAGTAAATAATTACTAATTACTAGTTACTAATTACTAATTAGTAAATAATTACTAATACCTTATTAGTAAATAAGGTAGCAGAATTAAAAACAATATCTTTCATCAACATTAAAATGTGAATTCCTAGTTAATTTGAGGAAAAGAAATAAATGTACATATTTAAAATAAAAATTTTATAGAATTATAATTGAATTATTTAGTACATATATTTTCAGAAAGCATTTGAAAAATCAGAATAAGTTGATGAGTTTTAGAAAATATAAATAATCAGTAGGTCTTACAGAGAAGAAGTAGAGAATGAAACTAGACATATAGCTCTACATATAATAAAATAATTTGTCTAATAATTATAAAACAGAAATCACCAGTCAGATAGTTTTTAGGGTAAATTCTTTAAATTTTAGGGTAGAGTCTTTAAATTTTTTAATTCTTTAAATTTTAAATTGTTTAAATACAATTAAGCGGCTTTGAAAAATATAGATATATTGTAAAGGTGTTCTAATGCATGGACTAGAATACAAAATTTCTAAGTCACTTTATAAAGGTAGGAAACTTCTCTTAACAAAACTTTATGAAAGTAGTACAAAATAAGTCCTAACACAAGTCTCATGTTTGAACATTGAAGAGAACATCATAGGGGCACCTGGTGGCTCAATCAGTAAAGCTTCTGACTCTTGATTTCGGCCCAGGTCATGATCTCATGGTCCTAGGATGGAGCCCCATGTCAGGCTCCAAGTGTTAAGATTCTCTCTCTCCCTTTTCCACTGCCTCTCCACATGCTTTCTCAAAAATAATAAAAATAAAATAAATGACAGAACAGAAGAATAAGTTTTCATACATCATAAAGGTATCATCATTCCCATTTAATTTTAAGAATTTTTTTCTGCTTTTGCAATAATCTTGAATTTTCATCCAGTGTAATAAGATAAGAAATAAAATAATACAATTACAGTGGAGAAAAAAGCCTATTGTTCTTTATTAAAAAAAATCAGATGTTCTATCTAGAAAGGATAAAACATTGATTCAAATGCCCTTAGGAATAATGACAGATCAGTTAATAGGATAGTTTTAAAATAAGAATTTAAAAATAAATTATTTTCCCCATATTTTCTGATAACTTGTCAGACAGAGTAATAGAAAAGGACCCTTTTCACAACCAAAAATATACATTTAAAATGATTGATTATCCAGAAATCTAAATCCTAGTAGTATGCACGCAATGGAAAATTTTTAAAATAGGTTTTTCCAAAGATGGTTCATTTTTAAAGTTCTACGTTTGTAATAATGGAAGAATAATTTAATGAAGTGCTCAGTAAATGACATGGAGGTGATCTGCTCTGTACAGATGAGCAGGTGGTCAGGTCTTTCAGCTCAATTCACATAATGACATGGGAGGTGTGGGTTGTAATTAATGGATGGTAAATGGCTCTGTCAGAAGCTACTTCATATTGCTAAAAAATGTCACACATTTTCCGGGGACATAGATTTCGAATTTTTGACTAGAGAAACTCCAGATTCATAAACTGAGGTAGAAATGTTAAAAACTAAGTTGTGGTTAAGCTGATAAGATCATAAATGCATATTTTCAGAAGTGGTATTATTTATTCTTTGTTGTGATTTTCTGCAGATTCTGTCAAAATTAATTTAGCTAGAAAGTTATTTCGTATCAGACTTAAGGTAGGACATTTTGGTAAGCACGTTACATTATTGGATTTTTAAATTTTTAGTGGAAAGATCAGTGGGTTTTACAAAAATCTGAATCTTTGTACCACTGGTGGAACATATGCATTATTTCTGTGGAAATCTACAAATTCCAATTTTACATGGAGATGCTGTATCTTCCATTTTCAAATAAATAACTTTAAATGGCTGCAAAAATGATTGAATAGCGCTACTCTATTTTTTTCGTTGGGTAGTATAGTTGAATAAGAGAGGGTGACTCACTGACTCTCCCTGCTGCCACAGAGAACAGGCATAAAGATTTCAGGGGGATAATTTACAAGTAGAAAAGTAGCAGAGAACATGCTGTCCTCTGAATTCTCATTCTTCCACAGTATGAAGGGCATGGCGCTGTTTTGTATATGTCATAGCCAAGGTTTCAGAAGAGGGGGGTGCAGATTTAGCCCAAAGACTTGCATGGGATCAGAGCATGCCATAGGAAAGAGCAGGAAAAAATACACCCACCCCACATTACATATTTACAAGTTAGCAGTCAAATATAAGCTAGGGAATACCCAGCTTCTCTGTACCACAGGATCTCTGGTCTGGGAACAGTGCTAGGAGCATGCATAGTAAAAATCTGGGTTCTGGGAATAGGTCTGCCAAGCAGGAATAGTGAAACAGTTCAGCTCATTTTTGGAAGTGCTTTAATAATTTAAGATCCATTATTATTTGTTATCAGTGAATAATTCTTTCATAAAGTATCCTGTATAGCTCTGTATATGCACTAAGCATTTCTAAATTGAACAAAACTGAAACCCAAAAGAACTAGAATAAAATGTGACTGGATATTAGCTTGGAATTTTCATAATTATTTAAAGTATCCAAGTATTATAAAAGAAAATTAATGAAGAAATACAAGATCAGATAATAAAATGTATTCTACACTTTAAATAATTTAGGAGAGTATGATACTGGTGCTACAAAAGACAACTAGAGGAATAGAATTAAATAAAAAATGCAGAAAGTGATTTCAGTTTACATAATTGATTTTATGAAAAATTCTTTCATAAAATATCCTGTATAGCTCTGTATATGTACTAAGCATTTCTAAATCGAACAAAACTGAAACCCAAAAGAACTAGAATAAAATGTGACTGGATATTAGCTTGGAATTTTCATAATTATTTAAATAGCATATTTATTCATCCATTTTAACTTGCAAAGCTTCAAATTCTTTGTAGGCAGAAATCATATTTGTCTTTTTAAGTATCTCACAGTGATTATCATAGTTTAATATTTTTCAAGAAAAATTTCATACCCTCTTCTAAATGTGAATGTTTCTTTCAAACTCTATTAATGTAATGATTTAGTAATAATCTTGGGTTTGTTACTAAAACTTAGACAAGTTTCCCTAACTAGTATGAGAAATATTTGCATGCAATCAATTTTTGTTCCCCTAAAAAAATCTTGCTTCCTAGAAATCAAAGTACAGAAAGTTGTTCTTCCAGTTAATACATTGTCATAGGGTAAAAATGTATAGTTTCTCTCCCATGTGCAAGGGTTCATGATATTGTCAATTGACATTTAGCAGCATTTAGCTCTTGACTGCCAGTTCTTCATTCTGCATAATACACTTTTTCTTACATAAAAATTGAAGCATAGGGAAATTTTCAGTTGGCGTGCCCCTGTGGGATGACAGCGTGATTGACATCTGTGTAATAGATGCAGACTTATAATGTACAGAGACAGCCGCACATTCACGCTCTGACATTTTTCCCACAACTCAGACTTATATGCTGAAATGCTGAACAATTACAGAAGAAAAAACAATGCGTCATGGTAAAAAGTAGGATAAGAATAGATAACACTAAGTAGAGTTGCCACATGGTATTCCATTCATTATAATGACAGTTCTATTCTTTTAGGGTAAGTAACTAAAATTTCAGTTGGTGAACAAGGCAATATATGCATTTTGGAAGAAAGTTGTACTTCTAGGCAATATTATAAAACATGGTTTAAATCATAGAGATTGGTTATATAGCATTTCAACTTGAAATTTTTATTTCCCCGACATACCAGAAATACAATTGTATTTTCTCCAAATTTCTACTGCATGATATTCTTTTTTTTTTCTGCACAATATTCTTAGGTGTTGTAATGCGAATGTTAGTTGTCTGAGTTTACATTTTACTAAATGCATGCTAGTATCACTACTACCCTTTACCTCCTCACACATATAACAACAAAGATGAGGAGGGAGCTGAACACAAACCTCACAGACATTGAACCATCATTGAAGAAATAAATACTACTGAGCAAAGTGATGGGAGTCAGTTAAATAACGTGGAAGTATAAACATCAGTACCAGTTAATATGTAGAAGGGTATTATGGTATATTAGAAATAAGAGGATGTTTAAAAATTACATATTCTGTGGCTTGTTAGTTTCTTAACTGCCACTAACACCGAAACCCGTTCATTCATTTACACAATTAAAAGTATTTATCTGGTATCTGCTATCCATAGTTACTCAATAAATGATAGGTCACAATTTAGTGAGAAGTTAAACCCATTAGACCCATAAGATTTGTATATTCTAATACTATTATTTTACTGCTGTTATAAATTAGACATATTTTTTAAATGATACAGAAATGTAGGAATGAAGGAATTTAATCTGATTAATCCTCTCTGCAGAGGTTTCCTTGGCAATATTAATGAGCTGGGCTTTAAAGGCTAAGCCTTGGGAAAAACTTCAATAGGAATTTATAGATGAAATGAAAAGTGTTCCAGAAACCAAGAGCCACCAGAAAAAAACAATATGTAGCATAACTATGCTAAAAAGCAAGGGGGCATTGGGTTCAATGCCTTGCAACAGAACTGTAATATAAACTGAAGTCAGGTGATAGAAATCTGGAAATTTCATCTTTAATCTGCATTAAATTTAATTCTTTAGGAGAGGTATGATGCTCTCAGATTTAGGTTTCAGGAAGAAAATGTTGATAAAACCACAATGAATTGTTGGGAATTGTGGGATGCGGTTAGGAAATTATTGTACAATCCAGAACAGAGATAACAAGTATAAAATTTAAAGTGCTGGGAATTGGGGTTATGAGAAGGGAAGGATTATTGCGAATGTAAAATATTCAAATTTAAACAATTGAGAAAATCGTGTAAAGCTATTAACTAAGAAGTGGAACTCATGTCAGCAGGAGAAAATGCTTTTTCTTTGGGACATATTGAGATTGGTGTAACTGTATACTCTGTGTAATTGGAATATGGAGTTTGGGAGCGAAAACACATATTTGAAAATCACTTACAAAGGCATGAGCATGGAAGTCATGTGATGGATGAAAGTGACATGGAAGAGTTTGAGGACAGAGGAGTGAACATGGACATAGCTAGACTTAATATGTTAGTGGAGAGGGAAGACTTAACTGAAGGAATCAAGCATAGGCTTGCAGGGAATTCAGAGAAAAACTCTAAGATCTGCTCTACAGAGACCAGGAAAGAGGCAAAAAGTGGGCAATGGTAAGGGATGGAGGATATCAAACAAGTAAACTCACAGAAAAGCCAGTGGACTAAATATCAAATAAATCATTTGGTGAAGGCTTTGAAGTGAAAATCGAATGTCAGAAGATAGAAGAGAAAAGGAGTGAACACAGAGTGATAGGAGTTGATTTTATACTACTCATCCAAGGAAGCTGGAATTTATGAAAACATGGAAGAGAGTGATAGTGTGATATACAAATTGATCTGAAAATATATTTTCCTAATGAAAGTAAAACTTGCATCCATTCTTACATCAAGGAAGTAGCTAATGAACATCAATTTAATGTTTGCTTTGATTTACTATAAAAAATTAAGCTAAACTGATATGTGCTTATTTTAAAGTCTACAACTTGCTCTTACTTTCTTGTTATTTGAATCTGTACCAAGTGCGGGAAAAAACATAACTCTAGGTGAATCTATATTTTGTAGGTCATATAAAACATTATTAAGCTGTTGTGATGATTTCTTATTTCTTTGAGAAAACACATTGTAATTATGTAATTTGGGTGGGCTGATATGATGACAACATTGTTTGGTCAATAACTAGGAATAAGGGGCGCCTGGGTGGCTCAGTGGGTTAAGCCGCTGCCTTCAGCTCAGGTCATGATCTCAGGGTCCTGGGATCGAGTCCCGCATCGGGCTCTCTGCTCAGCAGGGAGCCTGCTTCCTCCTCTCTCTACCTACTTGTGATCTCTCTCTGTCAAATAAATAATAAAATCTTTAAAAAAAAATAATAACTAGGAATAATTGTTCAACTCAGTCCTCATATATCTTTTCATGATAAGTACTAATTCTAATTTTATGTAGAGGGACAAAGAAGCTGTTTAATAGTAACTTCATCATCTTGGAAAAAGAATAAATCTACTTTTTGTCATTGTTTTTAGCCACTTTTGTGGTCTTTTATATTACTTCACCGATGTTATCTATAGCAATGTATTTCTCATTACCATATTGAATGTGTTCAACAAAGATACATTCATCCATTGCCATATCCTAACATTAAAGTGTTTAATGCTGCCTAAAGCATCTGAGTCACTTGCCAGATACAGAGAAGTGAGGGACAGAATATTTCAATACTGTTCATTGTGTCTTCTTTTTCTGCACTCTGGTTGTATATTTATTTGTAAGGAAGACATTCTTCCGTAGTGCATATAATATGCATCACAGAAGAACTAGATGGCCCTGTAGGATTTGTAGTGTGAGGTATCCACCCATGTAATTATGACTTTTCCTTAATGCTATTCCCATTATTCAGAAGATTGCTTTTGTTGGACTGAATGATAGCCACTGGTGCAGTGAAACTTTATATTAGTTTTCTTAGGATTTCTACACCTCAATGCATGCCTGATCTGTAGGTTTAGCTTGTTCTATTGTATTGCAGTATATTTGCCATTCCGTGGCTTCTCACTGTTTTGATAATTTTGAGGTATAATGCTTTTCTCCCAGCTAGTACATTCCTTACAATATTTCATCATCAACATAGTTTCTTGTACTCTCAGAGAAAGTAGGAATTTTCTATCTTAAAGAAATGCACACACACACACATGCACACCTGGAGCTATAAAACAATTTTTTTATAGATTTTATTTATTTATTTGTTAGAGAGAGAGAGTGAGCACAGGCAGACAGAGTGGTAGGCAGAGGCAGAGGGAGAAGCAGGCTCCCTGCTGAGCAAGGAGCCCGATGTGGGACTCGATCCCAGGACACTGGGATCATGACCTGAGCCGAAGGCAGCTGCTTAACCAACTGAGCCACCCAGGCGTCCCTATAAAACAATTTTTAAAGCAGAGTTAACCGCAGGAGTTTTGTCCAGTATTTCTGCTAGGTTGTGTAAAGAAGCACCAAGGATAGTATGTAAGGGTCAATATTTGTGGCTTTATATCTTCTTTGTTATAGTATCACACAAAATGAAGTCTTTGATAATCTTTGTGATATTTGTGATGAAGAAGATGATGCAATCTGTCTCTTCATAGAATAAGGGAAGCAGAAATTGGTGAAACAAGGTTGAAAAATCACCCAGTTTTATAATTGGAAAACCTCATTCTGATAATCCTATTGTTACAAAAATGTAAGAATTAGAGCCTACAAAAAATTCATAGAAATGATCTTTTATTACCCTTTAAAAAGGATGATGGTCTTACTTTGTCTTATCTTAAACATGAGGAAATAAAATACCCTCTTTAGAATAATTTTGATTAATTATGGATGACTATTGTTTTAATGTTTGCTCTTGGTAAACATCTGTAAAACACTTATCATCACCTGCTGCACTCAAGATCTTTAAGGGAAATCTAAACAAGTAAATGTGTTTGATTTGACATTCTAATTATACTGTAATTAAAGGTTGGGTTTTGGCTGGCTAAACTGTAAATCTCAGGGTGTCTGGGTGGCTCAGTTGGTTAAGCGTCCGCCTTTAGCTTAGGTCATGATCCTGGGGTCCTGGGATTGAGCCCCACATCAGGCTCCCTACTCCATGGGTAGGCTGCCTCCCCCTCTCCCGCTGCCCCTCATGCTGGCTCTCTCTCCCTCTCCTCCCTCTCTCAAATAAATAAATAAATAAATAAAATCTTTAAAAAGTAAAAAAAAAAAACCAAAAACTGCAAATCTCAGGTAAAAGTAGCATATGGAAAGGAATATAACTTAAATGAAAGTGCTTTTATTATCTTAATCTATACTGGAGAGAATATGTTCTTCATATAAACAAGGTAGCAATTAAATTATTTTAATTGTTCAATTTAAACATGAGAAACTGCAATGTAACTTCTATTTTGCTTTATTTATCTTTTTAGTCAATACATTTACAAATACTCTATTTTCCAAAAATATGATGAACCATGACTAATATCATAGGTATAAAAATATACATTATGAATTTTTTTTAAAAAAATTATTTATTTGAGAGAGAGAGAACATTAACGAGGGGAGAGGCAGAAGGAGAGAGAGAAGCAGACTCCCCCCTGAGCAGGGAGCCCAAAACAAGTCTCAGATCCCAGGAATCTGGGATCATGACCTGAGCTGAAGGAAGACACTGAGTGAGCTACACAGATCCTCCTGTGTTATAAATTTTTTATAAGAAATAAGTAGTTATGGGGCGCCTGGGTAGCTCAGTCAGTTAAGTGTCTGCTCTGGCTCAGGTCATGATCCTGGGGTCCTGGAATCAAGCTCTTAGTCAGGAGTCAGACCTGCTTCTCAGTGGGAAGTCTGCTTCTCCCTTTCCCTCTGCCTGCCTCCCCCCACTACTTGTACTCTCTCTGTCAAATAAATAAAATCCTTTTTTTTTAAAGAAAGAAATAGTTAAAAAAATGAAAGATGTATATTTCTGTATGTCTGAAATATTTCATCATCATTATCATAAAGAAGTGAAAGATAAAAAGCTATGGAAGAAGAATTCAAAAGAACATCATACTTATTTATAGAAACAATATTATAAAGACATAATGTTTATAGGAATTTAGTCGAAAGAGAAAATCACTAGGAATCAGCATGCATTTATAAAAATGAATCACATTTATAATAGATCATTGTTTAGAATGTTCTCATCCGTATTTCTTACCATACCTTACATGTAACAAATCCTTTCTATTTTTGTGAATTTTTTTCATATTAATGGTCGATGATTCCAAAGAAGACAACAGACACATTTTACTGTGATTTTATATGTATATTTGCTAATGCCATGTTGAATATTTGTTTATGCTTATCAAATATTTGTCAATCCTCTTTGGTGAAATTCTATCTCATATTTATCTATTTATAAATTGTATTTTATGATATGTGTAAAATTTAGGTGGAATTTTTATATTCTATAGGAATTGACACTTGTTTTTACTGTAAATATTTTTTTTTCTACTGTGAATATTTTCTGAATTTTGTTTGTCTTTTTAGTTTGCTTGATTTGATTGTTTTAAACTAGGTAATAGTAAAACCTGCCAATATTTTTCTTTCTGGTATTTTCTATCAGCTCAAAAAATCTAAGTCCCTTTTCTACTGACAATTTGTAAAAATTTAATTTCATATTTTTTTCTTAGCTTAATTCTTTTTTAAAAATTTTAAAAGATTTTATTTATTCTTTTGAGAGAGAGACAGGAAGAACACAAGCAGTAACTGTTTCCCAGCAATTCCCAGATTGCACATTTCTCTTCACCCAAAGGGAAGGTCTTTTACTTTTCACGAATCCAACTAGCTCTTTCTTTTGAGGTTTTTTACACCTTCTTGCTGATATTTTTCTTTTTCATATTTACCTTGTCCTCTTATCCACATTGGTTCTTACCCATTTCATTCAACCAATATTCATTCAGGGCTATTTTGATCAAAATAGATTTAGTGTCTAAACTTCAGAACTTACATTCTATTTGTGGAGGCAAAGTGAAAAAGAAGGAAAGAAAGAAGGACACGCACATAGATATATAATTATAATTTATGACAAATTTTATGAAAAATAAGATTCAATGAAATATAACAAGAAGGGGTAAATAATTTTTATTAGAAGAAGGGCAAAAACAGCATCTGAAAAAGTTATTAACTAAATTTAGAATTGAGGGATTAGTAGGAGTTTACCAGGATGAAAGTAGAGTTAGAGCATGACTGTGATTCAACTCATCCTGCAGATATCACTATTTCTAGGAAACTCTGTAACTGCTTAAGTGGCTTAAGTTCTGTGCTCATAGAAAACCTTCATCTCTTCTTATCATTGCTGGTTCTTATCATGGTGGTTATTAAATAAAAACAGCGATGTGCTTGTCTATGTGACACATGGATTTACTACTTTCTTTTTTTTTTTTTTCTATTTCTGGCTAAAGCTGCCACACTGTGCATTCTGATTATACATATATATTTATATCAGTCCACACCTGGAAGCCTATCACATTCTCATGGAAGCCTATTTCAAAACCATATACTTGTCTATAAGAACAGGGTATATGTATTCAATTCTAATAGGCTCAACTGGCAACGGCCACTGATTTTTTTCCCAGAAAACACCTAACTATTAGCCTTCCAAACTTGCATCTTTGTGTAGTTTGAAATTCTTGTTGCCATCCATAACATTTAATACAGAAGTATGATGCAGATGACCTTCCTGAGTTCTGAATGGTTATACACAAGCTTCCCTATTTATCACTGATCACTGCTAAAGGGCAGAGACATCATGTTGCCTGCGTTCGCTGAGACTCCTGGCTAGCCCCCTGCTGATCTAGTGCTGAATGGTTATATTTATACGACATTAATAAAGGTTTGGTTATACAGGTGTAATCTTTCATAAAGCCACTCTGAACTCCTTGCTGCAAGCATCTTCTGATAATTGCATTTGATATTTTCTGGGTCCAGCTTGCTTGTCCTCCCAAAATATGAATGGCTCAGTCCATCACTGTATTCAAGTGTCTTCTTAAATGTCACCTTTCCAATGAAACTTTGCCTGACCACACTATTTTCTGGGGTACTCTCTGCAACCATCCATTCCCTTTACTTTTTTTATAGCAATAATCCTAACTCTCCAAAGTTGATAGGATAAGGTCAATGGGTAAAAATCAGTGTCTTTTTATATATGCTGCCCATACCTTGATGAAGATGTTATGTTCTACAAGCTTAACTCAGAAAACACTGTCACATGTCCAATGAGAGTTTGAACTCTACCTCCTTTGGATTCATAATGACCTTGAGCAGTCATTTATTATGTCTCTCTTAAGTCCTTTCAAACACGATATTGTCCACATTCAGTACCTCTAAACAATTCATTTCCCAACTGTTAGAAATGATGCTCTCTACCAGATGACCCAAAGCACTTTCTCTGGCCAAGTGAAGAGTATTTCCCCTATTCTTCTCCACAAGAGAATGCCTGCTAGTACTTGTTTCCTTAAATCTAACTCTGATTTTTGACTAGGCAATTCAAAGTTTTCTGTATTTGGGGACCAGTATATTACTCTATCTTAGTTCAGTATTCTTTAATTGACATGATTTCTAGTATTCCAGACTTTTTAAGCATTGCCACAATCAGAAATGCATAGACTCTCAGAAGAGGATATAGTATCATAATTAATGTTACCTTAAATTTATCTCTTAAATCATTGATCAAAGGCCTGTAGGTCTCCTGGATTGTTTGCTAAATGTCTTTCAAATATCCTATGCTATTCGTCTTCCTTCCCATCCAGAAGACAGAACACTTTGCTCCTATCACACAGCTTTTCCTTCATCATCCCTTTTTATTTCTCTGACATTAGTGAATTTTCAAAATCAAAACTTTCTAAACTTGGAGCTCTGGTGTCTCTTTCCCCATCTTTTGACTGTGACTTCTGCAATCCTCTCCAAAAACTTCTTTATTTCTGATAGTTTGAGTGAACAAATGGCATATGGAGGATAAGTAGAAAACTGCCCTCTTGTCTGCTTTGAATTCAAACAGGCTTAGACTTAGGGCTTACTTTTGACCCTCAACTTCCTTCTGAGACTTTGTGGTTATCACAAGATTAGCAAGATATACGTAACAAATAGTAATTTGACCAAAAAAGCAATGTGGGGAAACAGGGGAATCAACCATTAGTAAAATTAAGGACTGAAATTTATTGTTACCTGGAGTCCATTGCCAAGGACAGCTTCCTCCTCCTCCCCCTCCCCTTCCTCTTCCTCCTCCGCCTTCTTCTTCTTCCTTTTATGAATATGTTCAACAGTAGTGATCTCTCTAGCTTTGAAGAGATAGGCCATGAAATGGGCAGTTCTTCTATTGGATGTGCCTCAGTTTTATTGATTGGAATTGGACCAATTATTTACTGGGACTTGACTGACTTTTGCCAAAGTATGCCATCATATTTCCTAAAAGTCACACAGAATCACTACATTTTCTTCAACACTGGGTTGATATGCCATCAAGCAAGATCAATCTTTCAGCAAATCTGCTGTCAATCAAAAAGAAGATTGAAAATCTCCAATTCCAGTTGGTATTAAGGGCTCTATAAGATATTAGCTCAGATGTAAGATGCTTTTTCAGTCATCTTATTCTGTTATTATTGCTGTATGTAGTCTGTATATGTGTATACATGTGTGTGCCTCTGTGTGTGTGTGTGTGTGTGTGAGAGGGAAAGAGAGTAACACACCATTTTCTGTTTCTTAATACTCTTTAATTTTTTCTCTTTCATTACAGTAAATTTTAACAATAGAAAGAATCCTAGGTGGAAGTACTAAGTTCTTGGCTCTTGAATAGTTTATGCTGGTCAACCCACATGGGCCCATTAGCATTCTTTCTCCTTGCATGGTAAGACCAAAGTCATTCTACATCATCACCACTGACTGAATTTCCTTTATTCTATGTAAAACTTAATTTTATAGGAATAGACTATCAAAACAAAAGGGAGTTTTTCACCTTTCCTCTATTTGTCCACACAGTAGAAACTTTTTCTTTCTCAAAAATTTCTATTCTACCAGATACTTGTTCAGAGTCAAGAAATCAGTCAAGGTCTCTGCTTTAACTCAGTACCTTATCTTCTGGATAAGGCCTTCTAACCTACAAAAATCCATCTAGTCATTATAGTTGCTGAGGAATTCCTATCCTATAAACTTCCTTTAAAGAAAACTCCAAATTGTTGCTTATGGCCATTCTTGTGTTCTGTTTTCCTTTTCCCTTGCTCCTTACCTTTCCCCCCAATCCTGCAAGATCTTTATATCACTGCATCAAACTCAGCTTCAATGATTGTTCTCCAAAGCCCCATGTGAACCATATTGTGATGTCAACTTGAATCTTCTCTGCAACTTAACCATCTAATTATTTCCTGCTTCTTAAGGAATAGTCAGGTTTATTTTTAGCTAAAAAGTATTTCAAATGTATAGAAAAACAGAAAAAACATAAGATGCACTTGTATAAATTTTTCAAGTTGGCACATATCAATGTAGGTACTCCTTTCTATGAGATCCCTTCTCTTGCAATGGCCTGTAGAACATTTTCTGATGGGATCATGTTGTTATGGTCACACAATTACACATGCAAAAATAAGTCTTACACTTGTTATTGAAACATCCTTTTCTGGGCCCTCCAAGCTTCCAAAACTCCATGAGATAGCAAATGCATGTCCAGAGCAAAAAATGGTAAATACTAGGTAAGTGAATGAGATAGAGTCACTTCTATCTCTTCCTACTTTCTCTCCCACTTCTCGGTATTATTTTTTTTTTATATCTTGTTTAATTATCATCACTATTAATGTGTTAGGTGTCGGTATTATTCCCAACTTCAGAAATGTAAATCTAGAATTAAAGTGACTTGCTTAAGGTCATATACTAACAAGCATTTTGAAAACAGCAAGTTTCAAATAGTATGTGACTGATTTGAAGGCCTGGGTTCCTATTATATTACCCTACCACTGACATTTGCATACAATGTACTGTTTGATTTTCACAGAATCTGTATGGTATCATCAGCACTATTTTGTATATAAAGAAACACAAGTCTCAAAGTTAAGTGACTTGTTTAGGTTCACAACAAATTGGTGGTTGGGTTTTGTTTTTAAATCTGTCCCATTTCTACTCCTATCATGCTCCTGAGTTGGTAATGGGCCTATCAGGAAGTAGTTAAGTCCTGTTTAGTCCAGGTAAATAAATTTTGTCAACTCAATATTACAACTCTGTTCATCCCACCTGAGTATGAGAATGGGCAGATGATGGGAGTTTGTTCTTTTCTAGGTAAGATGATGTGGGGAAATGATACAGAAGAAACTTACCATATTGAAAGCAGAACAGAGTACTTAGCAGAGAGCCCTTACACAAGACTTCATTTAACAGATGGGGGGAAGAGTATTGATGAAAAGCAGGCAGAAAAAAGAGGAACTCTTTGGTATGTGTGGAGAAAATTACAGAAGAGGAGGGAAAACTTGAAGGAATTGAAAAACCTAAGGAGATCTACCAAATACTAGAAAGCACAGAAGTTGCTTTGACTTCAACTCAATTAAAAATGGAAACTATACACTCAGAATAGAACTGTCCTAAATTATTGCAAAGTAGCCCCTTCCACTCTGCAGTACAGAACCAAACTCTTCGTGTGTTTTATTCTATGTTAAAATGATTTTTTGATTGTAAAATTTTTGCAGTGTGCTTATTTTTAAAATATCTTCTTTATGACCTAGGAGTAATGTCTGAGTAGATCTTATGTCTAAAAAGAAAATCTGTCATGGTATGACTGTACCTAAATCTTTATAGATGCATAATAAATGCTAACTGATTATGGTAATCCAAACTTTGATCATATTTTGATGGTTATGTAATTTGGAATTTTGTTTTAACACTGTTCATGATTCTGGTTGCTTGTCAAAGGACCTTGTGAATAAAAGAACACTAAAAGATCAAAAGGAAAAGCAACTAAGCACTAAAGGCTATAAGTAAAGTTGGAACATATAAGAAAATATCTACACCCTAATATTTTAGAGTACATTTACCTTTATTTTCCATTACACAAAAATATGTTAAAATACTTTCTTTTTTAAAAAACACTAGACTTTGAGCCAAATTATATATATATATATATATATATATATATATATATATATACACACACATATATATCAGAATAGAATATATACACATACATATATACACACATTCATATATATCAGAATAGAATATTATGATTCATTAGTTAGTGGATTCGAAGTAGTTTTGTTTTTTACAGATTTTGTTTTACTGCTTGTCATAAAATCAGAAATGATACCACCAGTCATGAAGAGAATGTGCTAAATTATTTTATTTGATTTCATTTGAATAGAAGATAAGACTTCTTTAATTCTTTTTAAAATCAAAGACAGAATAAACAGATTATGGAGTCTCAATTTGGTAATACTTCCTCTGCTTGTACATCTTACTAAAAGTATTGGCTAATTATATTTTACATGAAACAAGAACATAATTTCCAATGTTTTGACAAGCAACAAATTGCATGTTAGTTAGTTGTAAATAAATTTATTAGGAACAGTTGTCCATGTTTGTAGATTCTCCTTTGAAAAAGTAAATTAAGGCTCATCATTCACAAGAAATGTATTATAATATCAAAGCAAAAGTTATAAAAAACTAGAAACAGACACCAAAGCATACCTACTAAATAACAGGAGAAATGTGATACTGCAACAAGACAAAAGAAGAAAGTATGTGAGGTCTATGATATCAGCATGGTGCCTTCTGGTAATGAGATTTTCAGTCATGATTCATTTGGCTCGATTATTCTGCTAATAATGTTATCTGTGCTATAATATAAACATAATATTGGTTTCCACTGAGAAATGTAAATTACAGATTGTTAAGCATTTTTTTCTCGAGAATTCTTCAATTGTCAATTGGAGATGACAGCTTTTTTAGACTTCAACATGTAGTACTATGGTTCTTGAAGTGTATTAACAACAATAGGTATATGGAAATTCTAGTGTTTCTACAATAAGATTTGAATAACCTAACTGGACAGAGTTTACCAGGTAATTATCAGTTTACATGGTTTATTATTTATCTTGTGCATACATGGCACAATTCAGTCATAAGTATTATTTTCTACATGTGGGAGGATGAATCAAAACTTGTCTGATTTTTCTAACAATTAGCATTTGTTAAGTCCTTTCTAGCACCAGAAATTGGGTGAATGATTTTACCTGAACTTCTTCATTTAATCCTTCTGGTTATGTTCAGAAGTAGAGTTAATAGCCTATGCTAAGAACCATAGAAACAGAGGCTGAATGAGGCAACGTCAGGCAATCCAGCCAACTTCACATAAGATAGTACCTGTCTAAATTGCAAATTTCAATGAAATGTGAAGAGAGATACTCATTTTAGTTTAGGTACCTCAGGAAGTAGGCTCTGGGACAGATCAGAAGGCAAGAAGTTAACTAGAAAGCATTCATGAGATCACCACTTTTGGAAAAGAAGGTAAGAAAGCAGGACTCTCCATTGGGGTACCTTATTGTCTCAGTCAGTAGAGCACATGACTCTTGATCTTGGGGTTGTGAGTTCAAGCCCCACATTGGGTGTAGAAATCACTAACACACTATTTTTGAAGCTAGCTCTTTAAAAAAATCAAATACTAATTTTCAATTTTCATTTTTGTTGTTTTATGGAGCTGTTACTTCATTGTTGCAATACATTTCATTCATGGCTTCCCTGCCAATTATTTATAATAGCATTGCACATTTCATTTTTAATCTTATTAAGTTTATATTTTCCTTGGTATTTTGAAAAATATATTTTAAAAATGTGCTAATCATTTAAGTTCATTGATTTTCATTTTATTTTGTGAATTTTCTACACTTTAAAAATAAATATATGTAGTAAATGCCAGTTAAAAAAAAAATAAAATCTTAAAAGAAACTTAGGGCTAAGATGTATGCTCCAGAAAACAACCTCATCACATCCACTGCATGTATAGATAGACAGATAGATAAAAAATGTCTGGTACCTGGGTGGCTCATTTGGTTAAGGGGCTGACTTTTGATTTTAGCTCAGGTCATGATCTCAGGGTCTTGGGATCAAGCCTGTGTCAAGCTTTGCACTCAGGGCAGAGTCTTCTTGTTCCTCTCCTCCTGTGCCTCCTCCACTCATGCTCTTTCTCTTTGTCTCTCTCACAAATAAATAAGTAAAATCTTTTAAAAAATAAATAAAGCTCTTCTACTGGTGAAGCTCTGATTCATATTAGACTAATATGTAACAAGATGAAAGTAAATTTGTGAAAATATTACCATACTGTTGTCATGGTTGGAAGATAATTTCTCAACTGTATATTATTTTAAGTTTAGACTTTAATATAAAGGCAATGGTTCTCACATATTAAAAACGTAATAGCTTGCTATAGGCAGCAAAATCTAGTGGAATTCTATCTTCAAAATTATAAATTATATAAGTTGAACTAACTATAATTTCACTATATTTCTTGCTGTTCCTTTCTTCTTTATAAAATACTAACAATAATAAAAAATGTATTTGGCTCACATGTCTGCATGTATACTTCTGGATTTTATATAAATATAAAATATTAATAAAAACAAGTTTTACTTTAATTGCACAGAATATTAGAGGAAATATGTTAAATTTTTATATATAGAGGTAAACTGTTTATGATAGTCAAAGTATTATTCAAGCTGAAAGGAGAAATATACATATAAGAGATAGGATATATATATGTATACTCATATACATATGTATCATCAATTTCAAAAAGTATGACAGTAAAGAATATAAATATATGTAATATTAAACTCTATCATATGATGCATATCTTAGAAATAGCCTTAGAGGGAGACTTCTGGGTGGTTCAATTGGTTGAGCATCTGCCTTTGGCTCAGGTCATGATCCCAGGGTGCTGGGATCCAGTCCCACATTACAGGGTCCCTGTTCAGCAAGGATCCTGGCTTTTCCTTCTCCCTCTGCCTGCTGCTCTGCCTACTTGTGGGTGCACTGTCTCTCTCTGAAAAATAACTAAAATCTTTAAGAAAAAAAGTCTTAGAGCCAGATGAATGAGAACAAAGATTATTTTAGTTATAATAGGTTATAATGGGAAGTTCCAATAATAAAAAAATGGTTCTACCTACCTGCTATTTCCAAGTCAAAATACTGTATGTCTTTTGGAAAGACTAGGAAAAAAAAATCTATTTGTAGTCATGTGACCAGATTTTTAAAGTCAAACATGGGGTTTGCAAACTTAGAAATATGTTTGAAAGCAACAAAACTTTATTTTAAAGCAGAATAATGTTTTATAAATACAGAGATCATATTTTGAGTAATATAAAGTGTTTGAAATATTAATACAAATAAAAATATTAGTAAGTTCTTGTATTAATCTATATTCTACAGATTTTACTTTTGTTTCAGAAACCAACACTGTGCAAGAGAATTTTCTGGCTATTCTAGCCTTAATTTACTTTTTATTTTAATTTAAAAATCTACATGTGGTGTGTGGCTACTGTATTGGACAGCACATATATAGACCTTTTCTAAGACAGATGTAGACATTTTAATTGCAATGGAAACAGGGAAGTGACTCATATACCCAAGAAACTATCAGTTTAGTAAAACATTGCGGATCCGAGATTAACTATACAGATCCAAACTGTACGGAAAGGCTCACCAAGTGAAGGAAGACAATGCAAGAAACAGTGTTATGACTTTTACTGGCCACTAAGAGGCACTGATCTGATTACACATAAAGAACACAAAGAAAAGCCACTCTATAAAAAATAAACATGTCACATTAAAGGGTCCTGATGGTAACAAAACAGGAATAAAAACAAGTATTGCCTGTTTGACCACTCCCTCTTTATGTGCAGGTGAATAGTGTCAGTGAGTCAGAAATAAAGGCCTTAAGTAGTATGTGTGTTCTCAGAGAAGCAATCCTCCTACAATATTTCTGCTTTGAATGCTTGTCATGAACGTGATAGACAGGAAGCCATGGCAACCAAAAATATGTGAAAGGCATCAGAGAGCAAAGCTAAACCACTCTGCTATGACAAATACTATATTTGCATTTTCCTGATTTACCTAAATTAAAGCTTTCAAATTCATTTGTGTAGACTTCTTTTTAATTAATACTTCTTTTTGAAAGATAAGTGCTCCCCCTTAGAAGACTAGGGGAGCAATTAGAAGGGGGAAAAAAAGAAAAAAGATCGCATATACTAATCTAGTCTTGCATAATATTCTATTTTCACAAATAATTTCTAAAGCAAAATAAAGCTTTGAACAATTACAATTCTAGTTGATTTTACTTATTTTCCAATAGTAATGCATATTGTACACAAAATCTTATGTATATTAATAAAAACATTTAAATGTCTTTTAACTATAGTTTGAAATTACGTTAGTTATTTCTGCATAATTAAACAAATGTTTAAATGACCTTAAATTCCGACTTAAAAAACTAGAACTATGAAAGGAAATAAATCAAAGATGTAGAATTTCACAGAAATGTTTCTCCTCTCCCTCCAGTCGTTTTTTTATCCTATCTCAAATTTAAAGCAATATCTCACTCCATTCAACCCCTATTATAGAAGAAGTAATTTCTGATATACTAGTAGCCCTTAAAATAAGCTTATTTTTTGGTAAGATTATGTTCTGTATTACATGTTAATGAACACTTTGGAGACTACTGTATACCGTAGTATTCTCAGTTTACAACTGAAGTAAAATAACAGCACACAAATTAAAAAATACAATCTTTGCTCCAAATATAAAAGTGTTGGAGTCCTTGGTATGAAGAAAGTTGACCCTAGATTTTGCATCTTCCCCTAATTGAAGGACCATTTGACTCTGCTCATTTTTAATTGCAAGTTTGCTTGTTTTTTGTCAGAGATAATACAAATGGGTTTCTGATAAAGAACCTGTCTATGATCCAGCGTCTTAGGAAAGATTTACCTGAAAAGAAACACAGATATTATCTTGGTTGCACAGGGCAAATATACCAGAGTGATTGAGCATGGGAGCTCTGAATTTAGTTTGCATGGATCCAATTTCAGCACACCTTCTTTAGTTATACTAGCTTTCCCTTTACATAATGGAGGTTGTAATCACATATACCACACAAGGCTGGGAAAGGAAATTCACTTAGCAGATGGTCTGGTACACAGTAAACTCTTGGTAAATGTTAGCTGGTATCTTTATCATCATCATTATCATCATTGTAATCATCCTCATCTTCCTCAAAGCAATTTTTAGCCACACTAGTTCAGGAAAAGGGTCTTGTTGACCATCTCAGCTCTTTTCAGTAACTTAGGAATGTACAAGTAGAATTTCATTTATAGAAGTACTTTTACAAAAACGTTACAAAAATTTATGTACTAAGATTTTTCTAAGTTTTAATTATTTTTTAAAGGTTTTTTTTTTTTTTTTTTGAGAGACGGGGTGAGGGGCAAAGGGCAGAGGGAGAGTATCTTAAGCAGACTCCTTCCTGAGTGCAGAGCCTGATTTAGGGCTGGATCTCACCACCCTGAGATCATGACCTTGCCAAAATCAAGAGTCATTTGTCAAAGAACTGAGCCACCCTGACACTTCTATGTTTTAATTATTTTTAATAAGGTAACATCAATTTAACAGTTGAGGTCCCAATTATCCAAAGAGCCTATGGTCCAAGTTTCTTATTTTCCTCAGTTAGTTGAGCATACCTATTTTTAGCACCTGTAATAGATTTCCCATTCTATTGTTGGAGGTTATCCCCAACTTCAAAATAGTGCTTTGGGGAAGTTTGGCAGCCTTACATCCTATCATTGTTCTCTGAAAACTAGCACCATGTCCTGCATGGACAAAATGTCTTTTCAAGGTTACAATGAAATGTTTCCTCAGAAAACATAAGAGGTTAATGAAAGAACATGAGTTTAAAAAAAAAAAAAAGTTATTTGTAAAATCAAGAGCGGTAGAAGAGCAGAGCAGTTCAAAAAGTTCAGGCTTTGGAGCCAGACTAGATTGCTCCCCTTTTTACTGGGTGTATATATCAGCCAGGATAGGGTAGGTGTGACTGTGATAGCAAACCCATGCTAAATTTTTCTTGGTTTAAGATAACTAAGTTTATCTCTCATTCATACCTCATTTATCTTTATTGGTGTTCCATGTCCTCATCACTCCTTACCCAAGCTTTCACTTGACACATCCTCCATGATCATAGCAGGTGAAGGAGAAGATGGTGAATTTTACACTAGTTCTGAAAGCTTATGCCCCTAAGTGACAGGTACTTCTACTTGGATAAGCCAAATTACATCACCAAATCTGAATTCTTCTAAAGAGAGAGGCTCACGTGTTAATGAAGTAACATGACAGTCCATTCTATTGGGTGATTATGTAGCAACAAGTAAAATTTTTATCTCTTGAGTTCTCCTAGCAGTAAAATGGGGATTGTGAAACCTATTTCATAGTGTTGCTGTGGGGACCAAAAAAGATAATACTTTTAAAGCACTTAAGAGATTTTGAAGCACATGACAAGCGGTTAATTAGTAGTTTTTAATTACTTAGATACCATATGAGAAAAATCACAATTTAAAAACCATGGTTTCTAAAAATAATATTTTAATAATTGGTTTACAAGTGATAACTCATGTTCAGAATATTGTTTTTGAGACAGTACATGTAGTATTATTTTCATTGAACAGATGAGACATTTGGTTAAAGTTGATCAAATCATGGTTCAAATATAGCTCTTCTGACTATACATACTGAGACCTGTGAAAGATGGGCAGACCAAAACAAAGAGAGCTAATGAACCATCTACCTAGAAAAATATATATATGCAAAATTTTGCATAAATCTCAAAAATTTACTGACTCTCTGAGGTTAAGAACCCCAGTTTTAAAAATTGCTTCTTTCTGATGGAAGCCTAGCCTTAATTAGAAAGTTCTTATTTTAATATAAATTGTTAAGTCTTTAAAAGGAGAATAGAAATACTTTTCATTATTTTTCAAAACTATTTGAACAAAAAATTATTTTAAATTCATGGACTATCTAATTGGAATAGCTTCATTAAAAAAAAAAGAAGGCTGAACAACTATAGATATTAGTGGTACCTAGCATTGGCTTGGATAAGCCTAATCTCACATTCAGCCTCTAGTTCTTTGAGCTTATTAGTGGTTGCTACATCTTACCTGTATGGTTCTATCACTAATCTTCAAAAAAAGTTTTCTAATACTTTAGTTCTGATATTTAGCAATGGGAATGGAGATTTTTACTTTCACTGAAAATAAACTATGCCTATTATATCCTTATCATAGTAGGTAGTAACCAGACTTAACCTGCTGTAGATCCTTTCTTCTTCCCATCCAGATGTGGAGCCTTTCTTTCTTTCTTTCTTTCTTCCTTCCTCCCTTCCTTCCTTTTTTAATAAACAACGTGAGTGCCTGGTTTAGCACTTTTTTTTTTTTAATTTTTATTTTGACACAGAGAGAGATCACAAGTAGGCAGGGCAGGGGGGAAACAGGCTCTCTGCTGAGCAGAGAGCTCGATGTGGGGCTCGATCCCAGGACCCTGAGATCATGACCTGAGCTGAAGGCAGAGGCTTAACCCACTGAGCCACCCAGGTGCCCCGTGGAGTCTTCATTTCTAACTTGGAATATGAGCTGATCTTGTTTTGAATTAAAAAAAAAAAAAAGTGACAAAAATCATGGTTTTAAAGCCATGTGCTTCAGCTTTTAAGAGGCCCAGAGCTTGCCTTACTGTTTTCTGGGTAAATGAGGCCTCTTGTAATAATGACCATACTGAGACTACTGTGTTGTAAGGAAGCCCAGAACTGTCATGTGGAGAGAAATGCCCTGTAGAAGAACACTGAGGTGCTAGACATGTGTAAAGCTATCTCAGATCTGTAACGCAGCCTGGCCACCTGCTTTATGCAGCAAGTGAGTGACCTCAGCTGGAGGCTCTTCTGGAGAAGAGCCACCTAGAAGAGCCCAGTCAGCTCACAGAATTGTCAGGAATAACAAATTGATATTGTTTCAAGCCATTAACTTGGAATGACTTGTAATGCAACAATAGATTATTGTAACATCTATCAAATATATACAGTTTAAAAGATCTTTATTTAGAGGGATTTGTTATTTAAACAAAATTATCAGGTTTTTCAGTAAGATAGTTGATTTATTCCATGTTGTTATCAGTAGATGTATCATGGTTTGGCAGGTTGTTTTCAAAACTATATAAAGAGAGGTAACCCTTGGAGTCCTTTGGGATCTCAACTCCCATAAAGAGAGGGCATTGGAGTTCAATTAAATTCCTCATGCCCTCCCCTAAAATCGCTTCCCTATCATGGGGGCAAATGAAATTACAAGGCTCTATTAAAACTTATAAGTATTACAAAGTGTGGCCAGGGGCCAGTTGGGCTTGGGATTGGAGAGATGAAGGAACTGAGCATTCTCCTTTTATGCAGCCTGAAGATGTGGAGGAGGTTCTCAAGAAAGGCATGTAGACCCTTGTGACTGGTGGGGAGGGATGAGTGACACTTGAAGGTGCCTCAACTAACTGCAAAGTGCCTGGCAAAACAAGGCATGGATGTGTGCCCTCTGCAGACAGGGCAGGTGTTAAAGGATTACAATGCCTTGGCTGACAAAGGCATCAGTATTGGAGGGGTCTTCCATTCCAGCTGCTGTTGGAGACAGGAGACTAAATCACTAAGTAAGGATTAAAAAAAATAATAAAGCTATGTAAAGAATGATTTTTTTAGTTTTTATATAGTTAACTTAAATGTTTTGAAATATTCCTGCTGTTAAATGAAACCTGTAAAAATATGCTTTTTTTTAAGAAAAAGAGTAAAAGAATGGTTTTTGTATATTTAACTCATAATTATAAATATGTCACTCATTTATTCCAAATTCTCTTATCTTTTTTTAGATAGATATTCCAAATTCTCTTATCTCTTTAGCTTGAATTCTAGGCAGATCCTCTCACATTTCCTTATATGGATTCCCTTTATTTTAGCAATGTTGATTACTCCTATTTTTCTTCCTTCATTTTCCTTTTTTTAAAAATATTATTTATTTTAGAGAGACAGAGAAAGAAAGAGAGTGTGTGTGTGAGATAGTGTGAGGGGGGTTGCAGAGAAGGAGGGAGAGGTACAAGAAGACTCCGTGCTGAACATGGAACACAATGCAGGTCTGGATCTCACCACCCTGAGATCATGACCTGATTCAAAATCAAGAGTCTGATATTTAACCCACTAAGCCACCCAGGCGCTCCATACTTTCATTTTTCTATGCTTTCTTGTAGACTCTCTTGTAAATCCTTGTACCTTTCCTTTAATTCCCTGCTCTTCCATTCCTGGCTTTCTTAAATATTTCTACTTATTCTTAAAAGCAGTACTTAGTTTCATCTTTATCTGTGAGGCTTTCTGTGATATCACCTATCAAGAAACTAATTACTCTGTTATCTTTACTTGTATCATTATCTATTATCTTGTACCAACATTACCACAGATATAGTGTTTTGAAACAACACATATTTATTGTCTCACAGTTTCTGTAAATCTGGAGTTTGGGTAGAGCTAAGCTGAATTCTTTGCTTCGGGACCACATAAAGCTGAAATTAAATTATTTAACATGGCTACAATCTTATCTGTTGCTAGTCTGGGGAAAGATCTGCTTCCAAGCTCATATGACTTAGTATTCAGTTCCTCTCCGGCTGTTGGGCTGAACCTTGGTTTCTTAATTGTTGTTTCCAGAACGTACCCTCATTTACTTATTATGTGGCCCCTTCTCTAGGTGAGCTCACAACATGTCACCTTCCTTCCTCAAAGACAGGAAGGAAAAGAATCTCAGCTAAACAGATAATTACAGTCTTAGGTAGTGTTACCAATGAACTGGTATCTGTCACCATTAGAGACTAAATATTTGTATCCCTCCCACTACTAATTCATATGTTGAAGCCATAATCCCCAGTGTGATGGTATCTGAGGTGGGGCCACTAATAAGTAATTAAAGTTAAATGAAATCATAAGGGCAGAGCCCTGATTCCATAGGATTAACTACCTTATAAGAAGAGAAAATAAGAAGAGCTTGCTCCCATCTTCCCTCTGTGAACACGCACTGAAGAAAGGCCATGTGAGTATGTAGCAAGATGAAGGCCATCTATGAGCCAGGAAGAGTATCCTCACCAAAACACAAATGGATCAGAACTTGATCATGGACTTGTCAGCCTCTTAAAATGTAAGAAATAAATTTCTGTTATTTAAGCCATCCAGTCTTTGACATTTTGTTATAGTAGCCCACACAGACTACCTTTACAATATTAATTTGGTTAGAACCAAGTCTGAGATTCTACCCATACGCAAAGAGAGGGAATTTACACTGGTATGAATACCAGGAGGTAGAGACTATGAGGGCTACATTAAAGTCTGTATAACAGTCTTCTTTTTTACTTTGTAATACTATATTATGCATGCATCCTGCTTTAGGACCGATGGTAATTATTAGAATTATTCATATATATTCCCATGGTGCTTCTTAAAACATGATAAGTTTATGCTTTTTGGCCCTGTTTAAAGCTAATCGTGGTCATGTGACTTTCTCTAACCAGTGAAATGTGAGTGGAAGGTATTGTGTCATTTCTGAATGGAAGATTTAAAAGCCAGCAAGTGATTTACCTTGCTTCTTTCCCTTTGTCTTGGTGATCATGTAACCATAACACAAAATGAATCTGTCAGCTTGGATCCTTGAGCCACTACAACGAGCAAGCAGAGTTCCACCTCTGAATTCTATTAGACATGTGGTATGAACAAAGAAATAATTTGTACTGCATTAAACTAATAAAATGTTAGAGATATTTGTTAATCCAGAATAAATCAGGTTATGCTGATACAGAATTTTTACGTGCTTTTTATTCACATGTCTACGTAAGATTTTAAACTCAGTGGGGATGGAACTACCTTTGCTTTATTTACTCCTTTATACTCAGTTTTAATTTTTTTAATTCTTTAAAAAGATTTTATTTATTTACTTGACAGAGAGAGAGATCACAAGTAGGCAGAGAGGCAGGCAGAGAGAGAGGGGGAAGGAAGCTCCCTACGGAGCAGAGAGCCTGATGCAGAGCTCGATCCCAGGACCCTGAGACCATGACCTGAGCAGAAGGCAGAGGCTTAACCTACTGAACCACCCAAGCCCTCTATACTCAGTTTTTAGTAAGTATTTGACATATGCTTGGAACTCCACCAACATGTATTAAATGAATGATTTAGTAAATAAATACATCTGACTCTATATCACTAATTCCTTTATACATTTGACTCCCTTTTTCTGGAATATAGTAAAGTAGAATAATCTTAAATATGGCCACCAATAAGTTATACATACATTTGTTCTGTCTTGTAAATTATTAAAGTCATATCTTGAGAAGCTTGTAATTGTTTGATAAGGCTGGATGAAAATTTAAGCAGGTGAAGATAAACTACTTTTTTCACTTGTTAGCCTATCATGACCTTGGTCAATTTATTTAACTTCTGTGGGATTCATTTCTCTCATATATTAAACAGAAAAAGGTAATACTAAATATACCATTTGGTTGATATGAGTTAAATGAGATAATACTTTGCACATAATTAATGAACTACCAAGCCCCAAGCAAATGTAAAATAACTTAAACCAACTTTTTAAACTTTCTGCAGAAAACAACTGCCTCCTGAGTTTGTTTTTATTACCATTGTTCTAACAGCTATGAATTTTCTGTCATCTTTTTTTGTTGCTGAATGGAAGACACAAATAGTAGATACTTAAAGTGTTTGTCCCCAAATTTTGAAGCTCTGGAGGTAAAATTTTAAGAAAATGTATACTGAAAACAAAATATGACAGGATAATTATATGCACTCTAATACTACCTTCAAAAATATGTCAGGAAAAAAATAAGCTTAGGAGAAGAGGCCTATAAGTTCAAAGAGGGGGTTATTTGAATGCTATAGTTTGAAGAAATTGTATAGAAATAGCTCATTTGTGAGAAAATGTAATCCCTCTTCTATTACAAAGGTTACAGAGTCTTTACACAGCATTGTAGCAAAAAGTGGTTTTATTTCTTGGAGCTCCAAAGGACTGTTTTTATCTTCTTGATTACTCCAAAACTCATAAAAAATGTTAACATATCCATTTCTAACTCTCCTATATTTTGAAGTTACAAATGAAAACCAATTCTATCTTTGTTTCAGGGACTAGATAAATTATCCATGCCTTACAAAAGAATTTCGAAATAGATTACTGAATCAATTGCTGATGTGAGAAAATTGTATATAGAAAGTTTTATTTTGATGTATTTTCATTATATCTAAGTAATAAAAACTGCTTAAGGATAGAACCTACCATTTCATACTGTCAGGAATTTTGAGAGGCTATTGTGACAAGTTCTCAATAGCTTTTTCTAAAATGTGTTAAGGAAGTTCAACTTAGGAAAATGTTAATGAGCCATATTCTAAATTTTATATTTTATCCATATATTTATATTTGATTCATAAGTGTGAGCTTAGTAGCTACGTGGCTTTTTAAAAAAACATAGTTACATAATATATTGTTTCTTGTATATCAGTTAAAGATGAAAATATAGTATCTTCACCATATTGGAATAATTCTCTGATTCCTTGTTTATCCTTTAGGGTACTACAAAATAACTATAATATATGTACACAGAGAAGGTAAGGAATGTTTAAAGGAAAGTGCAGTAAATCACTTCTGTGGTAACCGACACCAGGCTGAGCTTACATAATTTTATGTAACAAGGTTAAAGGTATCAAACTTCCCCAAAGTTTCAGTCAGCCAATTCCCTGTGATTTTGTGCTTTCGTAGTAGCAAAAATTATACTGATTTTAAGATAGATGTCTCAACAAAATGTAAGTGAAAGACCTCAAAACAGCATACTGAAAACCAAGCACACTAATTTCTGCTTTGTCACTATCTGTGTGATTTGGGGGAAAAACATTTCTGGACTTTTCTTTTAATTACAAATCGGAGAGGTTATTCATGCTTCTAATGATCCACTCCTTTCCATTAATGATCCACTGCTTTCAAATTTTCTCAAATATTTTGGTAATTACAAACCACAGAAAATTTTATGGGAAATATATGCAAAGGAGTAAGTTGTCAGATAACTACATCTAGTTTGATCAATGTTCATTATGATGGAAGGCAGTCAATGACATAGGTGTGAAGGAGGAGATTAGAAAGGTGGAGATCATGAAAACAGAGGAAGAAGGCACTGCTATACCAGAGTCTGGGGAAAAGAATTGTCTTTGGAGACACAAAATTGGCCTCAAACAGCACCATGAGTTTTAATAGTTAACTATTTCACCTCTTTCAGCTTTATTTCCCCAATCTTAAAAGTCAATAAGATGGTCTCTCATAGTGTCATATTGAAGGTTTCATGTATAAAAAATGTATGCATGTTCTTATGTATATTATATATGGGCAGAAGATGTTGCCTGGAAGCACACATTATTTTTGTTTTGCACTGTAGACATTAAACATTTTAATTAGGTTATTGTTTGATAAAACATGGCAAATGAATGATGGGAGCCATTTATTTATGTCATGATTCCAGTACTTTTTATTTTGAACATCTAAACTATTTTCAAATGTTGTGGGTACCATAGAAGCTACAAAAATAGGAAAGCTGTACTTTATTTGAGAGTCAAAAGTAATTAAGTCTTGAATTAGGTTGTTAAATAATAAATTATCCCTAGATTAACTATACAGAGGCTTAACAACCTTAAAGAATGGGATAATTGTAGTTGCAAGTGACTTGAGATACATAGACTCATTGAGGAGTAATAATGATAATTGAAATAATTATTATTTTATATACTGCTTCATTAACTACAATTCAACATCTAAAAGAGACACTTGAAGGATGAAAGATGGAAGTGGGTAGTAGCACTGAGGTTATGTCAAAATTTAGCCTTCATACCCTCCATTATTCCATTCTCCCAGACACTGATCACTCTTCAGGGCTGACATTTCTATGCAATTCATACACTCCTCTATTCTTAAGATTTATTTATTGAAGGCCTTGCATGAAACCACATAAATTTGGTCTCTTTAGAAGCCAGTCAGATTGAGGAGGGCAGTTAAAGGGATAAATGTCATGTAGTAAGTTTTAGAAGGTATTGTCCCTGAGAATAAATAATTTTTGAATTTATGGTTATAACTATGCTTTCCACTCAAGGTTAGGTTTACTCTCCCTCTCACCTCTGTAAGTTCAGTTATAATTTACAAATATTTGCTCATATGAAGTACTGTCCATGAGCATGGTTTGGAGTGATCTTCAACCTGAGCCATCCTCCCACTCCCCAAAGCATTTGCTTTCCTATTTCCTCAACTGAAGATTGTGGAAACTGTAAGCTCTCCTTAGTTTCAAAAACTAAATACTTAAGTGAGAAGTGAGGCTCAAGAAAATATTCATTGCTGTTTTTGATTGGGACAATGTATAGCAGGTGATGTATACCGCAGTCTCCATTTTTATGCATTTTATCTACTTTTCCACCAAATCCTAACTGACCTGCACCAGGTTTCTAGAAGGAATACATAAACAAAAATCAAAGTATAACACAAGAGACTTGTAGGAATAAGGATGAGCATATTTAGGGCTCTATATGCTTTATGGAACTCTGAGTAGAGCTTGTATAAGGATATTATGGACAATGGAAAAAATGAATATGGGGCCAGGGAAATCTTTTGAAATACCTGACCTTCTGTAAGTACAATGATTTTTCTTTTATTTTGTTATTTTAGAAGTTGAAATTTATTTTCCCTTTCTTAAATAAGCAAAATTGATTATTTATTACCCATAAACAACAGCATCCTATGTGGTTAGACACAGTGAGGCTCTTATTTTTAATTTGATTTATGAATACTATATGTATTCATTTTTATTGTTATTTTTGGAGGGCATGTGATTTTTCATGTTTTCTCAGGATCATATTAGTATTCGTCAATTGAACAGACCTAGTGTTCTTCCTAAGGCATAATTCTTATTCCAAGTAATCATCAAATGACAACAGTTTTGTTTTCTTTTTAGAATGCATATTTTTGATGATGGCTGGCTGAAATGTGAAAGTTTTTCATGATCTTTAAATAGATAATTATTGCTTTATTTTTATATTTTATTAAACCATTTCATAAATTATAATGAGAATGATTAGAAAGGGTTCTAGCTTAAACATACAAAGTTAGAAAATTCAGCCAGACTTCTTGGTGCATTCCAAGTCACATGATATGTTAATTAGGATCATTTGAGTAATGGTGTACTAACTAAATTTACTTGCATAAACATTGCACTATTTCATTGAAAAATAAAGAGAAGAAAATAAAAAAGAAAGATATCATTCAGGTGTAAATGTACTTTTTTTTTTTTAAGAGAGACGCAGTGCCATGGGGGAGGTACAGAGGGAGAGGAAGAGAGAGAATCTTAAGCAGGTTCCACGCCCAGTGCAGAGCCTGGTGTAGGGCTTCATGTCACAGCCCTGAGATCATGACCTGAGCAGAAATCAAGAGTCAGGACTTTATTCTCAAACTTCCTTGTGCTATTCTGTTTTGAAAATATCCAAAATTATTGGAGTAAGCAATTTAGCCATAAAAACCATGGCTTGTATATTTTCTCAGGAGCCCAAAGTTCCTTATTCATTACCTAGATATGTAATACTTATGCTGTATAATATAAGTGACTGATAGACTCTGAGGATAAAGGACAAAAGACAAGGTTATAGCATATAAATCAGCATGTTCCACATTAGAGACTCTTGGCATTATAATCATATGAGATACTTCATCAAAACTGTATTCTGTGGCCTGCCAATTTTGGAAAATGTTGCATAAAAGATGTCTAATTCAGAGATTATTAATAGATAAACTGGAGGTGTTGAGTATTGCTCTTATTAGGAAAACTGTATGCCCTTCATTTATCTAGCATTTCCTAAACTTGTTTATTCACAGAGCTTTTTTCATGTAATTCCTAATCATAGTAGGAAGGTTCTGCAGAATGTCTTTTCAAAAATACTAATAAATTGAGGCACCTGGGTGGCTCAGTGGGTTGGGTCTCTGCCTTCAGCTCAAGTCATGATCTCAGGGTCCTGGGATCAAGTCCTGCATTGGGTTCTCTGCTCAGCAGGGAGCCTGATTCCTCCTCTCTCTCTCTGCCTGCCTCTCTGCCTAGTTGTGGTCTCTGTCTGTCGGGTAAAAAAATACTAATAAATTTATGAAGTATTGACTCTTTACTTTTTTCCCCTTTTTTCTTAGATCCAAATTTAAAAAAATACTCTTTTTTTCATGCTCAGTACCCTCCCTTTGCTTCTGCCATTGAAACTCTCTCTTTTTAGGGGCAGGACATTGATACCATCTTCTCCATTCCACCCTTTATACCTTCAATTTCTCCATCTCTATTGGCTCCTTCCACTTCGTCTACAAATATATGTAAATCTTCTCATTCTGAAAAAAAATAAAATAAAAAAGAAAGAAAGAAAAACTACCGGGCCTGTTTCTTTCTAGCAGTTAATTCACTCTTTTATTTCCCACACAAAATTTTTTAAGGAAGGGTCTAAAATTATCATCACTAATTTCTCACCTTTTAGTGAATTCTTCACATTTATATGATTTGGATTCTTAAAAATGTCTCACCAGGATGGCTAATGATCTTTAATTATCATGTTTGAAGTCTTTCGTGAATTTACTTTCCCCTGGTAACCTAGAATTCTCTTTTCTAATTCTTCCCTATCCTTTGAGGTAACTCATTTTCCTCTCTCTACAAACTTTTTTCATGGTTGTTTCCTCAGTTCTCCACTCTTCTTGCTCTAAATTATGCATTATTTTCTTTCATCCACATCTACTATGTTTCCCTTCATCAATCAGCTGCTTTTCTCTAGCTCTGACTTTGTTCTCTCAGTGATAGGTAGATCTGCATGCCTTTCTATGGCAAATTGTCCCCACCAAACTACATCTCTTTTCTTACCAAAGCTATTACACCTTTTTACTTTCTAAGTAATAGCATTGCTAATTTATCAGTCTAAGTAACTAGGAACCTTTTTGAGATTGGTTTTCTTCCTTATTTTCTACAAACAGATAGCGTCATTTTCTTAAAGTCCACAAAATGACTTTAATCACTCTCCTTTCTCCATAGCAGTGGAGCAGTTAGTCAGCCAACAAGTACTTACTAGGTCTCTGTATGTACTTGCCACTATGGCAGTTTAGATGGTTACTACATTTTGCCTGGACTAGTAATGGCTTCCCATTAAAGAGGCTTACTAAGGTTTCAGCTTCCTGCATTTTTGCATTTTAATTCATTCTATAAAATATTTCCAGAATTATTTCTCTATTTTTTCTAAAACATAAGCTATATATACATATATATATAATATAGTATGATTCAAATTATCAAAATGATAAAGTCAAAATCCTTAGTACAGCAAACATCCTTTTAGAATCTACCTTTCTAAAGTTTTGCCATATTTCTTTATGTTCCCATGTTTTAATCACATAGCAATATTTCCCATATACATCTCATGTTTCTCTCTCTCTCTCTTTTCCTATGCTATCTCTTCTTTCTGGAAAAATCTCCTTTTCTTCTTCTAGATGACTCAATACTACTCATCAATTAAACATGTGCTTATATTTTTACCACCTTTAAGAAGCCTTCTCTAAACTTCCTTTTTATCAGGAATAATAAATTACTCCTTTCTTAATAAGTTATAGTTCTTAGGTCATACTATTTTTGGTATTTTAGGAAAACTATATGCCCTTCATTAATCTAGCATTTCCTAAACTTGTTTATCCACAGAGCTTTTTTCATGTAATTCCTAATCATTCTGCAGAATGTATTTTCAAAAATGCTAACAATAAATAAAAAATTAATAATTAATAATAAATAAAATTCCCAATAAAAAGGAAGTTTAGAGAAGGCTTCTTAGAAGTGGTAAAAATATAAGCACATGTTTAACTGATGAGTAGTATTGAGTCATCTTGAAGAAGAAAAGGAGATTTTTCCCAGAAAGAAGAGATAGCATAGGAAAAAAAAGAGAGAGAGAGAGAAACAAGAGATGCTTATGGGAAATGTTGCTATGTGATTAAAACATGGGAACATGAAGGAATGCAGCAAAATATCTTATTGATTAGGTTATCTTCAGAGGAAAAAACTATAGGTTACTGCTTTGTAAAACCGACAATTATTTCTTGACTTTACACTTGTAGGTCAATAAAGACATCAGAATTTTTAAAATTAAAATTAATATTTTAAATATTCTATTTGGAAATCCAAAAGACATCATCTGTTCTATGGACTATATGAGAAAATAGCTAACATCTGCTCTTTTTTTTGTTTTTGTACTTTTACATAAAGTGCTCTTTATTTCAGCTCATTTTTTTAGTTTATAAAAATTAATTCAAAATGCATTACAGATGCAAAACTATAAGACTCCTAGAAGACAACATGAGAGAAAAATCTAGATCACCTGGGACATTGAGAGGACTTTTTAGATACAACATCAAAAGCATGATCTATAAAGGAAATGATAATCTAGACTTCATTAAGATGAAAACTTCTGCTCTGGGAAGACTGGGAGAAAATATTTGCAAAAGACACATCTGATGAAGGACTGCTACCTACAATATACAACGATCTCTTAAAACTCAATAGTAAGAGAACAAATAACTCAATTACAAAGCTGGCCAAAAACCTTAACAGACACCTCACCAAAGATGATATACAGATCACGTAAGAGCACATGAAAAGATGCTCTATGACATATATCATTAGAAAAATGTAAATTAAAACAACAAAGAGATACCACTAAACACCTATTAGAATGACCGAAATCTGGAATACTGACACCACCAAATACCGGTGACAATATGGAGCAACAGAACCTTTTATTCATTGCAGGTGGGAATGTAGAACAGTGTGGCCACTTTGGAAGACAATTAGTTGGTTTCTTACAATTAAATCTTACATACACTCTCAATGGTATTTAATCAAAAGAGTTGAAAACTTCTTTCTATTCAAAAATGCACACAGATGTTTATAGCAGTTTTATTTATTGCCAAAACTTGGAGGCAGCCAAGATTTCTTTCAGCAGGTAAATAGATAAGTAAACTGTGGGACATCCAGACAATGGACTATTATTCAGTGCTAATGGAGAAATGAGCTGTCAAGCCATGAAAAGACATGGAGGATCCTAAAATACATATTGCTAAGTGAAAGACATACTTTATAATTGTACTTCGGATTTTGAAGAGTTTTTATATACCTTGTAAACGGCAGAGGACTCATAAAAGTCCATAAAACAAACAAATACAAGTAAAAATATTTTACCAAGTTTTCAGAGAGATAGTATAAAGTCATACATTTTATTCCTTATCTAAAGCAAGTAGTACATATAGAGTGCTTGAGTTGGGGAGGCACATCTAATTCTAAATGGTTCTATGTTCAAACACAGTCATTTTAAAAGTCAGTATTGTAAGTGTCTTGGGTTGGGCTCCCCAAAGGCAGACCATAGAACAAGTATTCCTGTGCAAATGATTTATTAAGCAAGTGATCCCAGCCAAATCAAATGGGAGTGGAGGAAGCAGGACAGAGATAGAGAAGAAGCCAAGGAAGAAGACATGGGTGCAATTTCAGGGTATACCTCACAGAGCACAGCTTAAGCCTGATTCATCAGAGAAACTTTAATGTGTAAATTAGGCCTTGGAGCTTCTCTCAACCAAAGGCCAGAAAACTGGGTTTTCATATTATCACCATCATTGGCTCTTAGTTCAGGCCTGCTATGATGGTGTTTGCGGAGTGATGACTTATATTTTCCAGGGGTGATGGACTACATCTTAGGGCTCTGAGGGACCCAGATCAGGTCTCTAAAGAGACACACTGTAAGCCATAGGAAACAAAAGCAAAGTTACACAAAAGCTCAAGGAATTGAATACACAAATACTATAATGGATCTGAGAGGGTCTGTGTGGAACTACAAGTGTCTATTAGAGAACAATGCCATTTGCATTTAGGTGGGAATTTAAGACATTGAGAGAATAGTGATTTCCTCACAACCATGGCCTCATAAGTAATAGGGTAAATATTAAAGCATGAGTCTTCTGAGTCTTCCGTTTTTCTTTTTAAGCTACCTAGAATTATGACTTTTAGGTATTTGACTATGTGACTTATGCCCATATGAGGAAGGAAGGGCTGTGCATATTAATCAAGCACACTATTAAGACCAAAAGCTCTGTGCATCAAACTCAAAGAGGTATATCACTATGTCGGCCATTAAAAACAAACAAAAATTCTGACATAAGTCTAGAATTTTCTGAGCTGAAAACTTAGTTTCAGAAACTCCTCATTATCTTCCTGGGTTTGTGGAGTATCTCTGTCCTCAAACATTTTTTCCTCCCAGAATTTCTGGTTTTCATATTGTGTCCTGATTCTCATAATTTCATGCTTCCTAATCATGTATTCCAAACATAGAGAAGATATCAGGTTAATGATGTTTTCAATATATTGCAAATGGAAAATTGAGGCAATATACTTCTATTACTAGGTAAGATTTATATACTTTTTTTTTTTAATCTAGTGGGTAAAATATTTACTTTATTCCCAAGGTAAACTGAGTCTTTAACATATTGTACAAATTTATTTGAACAGCATCTCCTATTCTCTCAAACATAAGACCTTGAAACATTTTAAAATGGCTCCATTTGATATAGAACATTTTCTGAATATATTGTCTGGTTTCTCATCCCCTGCCCCTAGAAAACTATAATTTTAATATTTGCTATTTGCTTCAGGTATGATGTTAAATTTATGGTTTCATGTGGTTTCTGACATAGTTAGGCTATGCTGTTTTATTTGTCTCTTTCTTTCACAAACCTTCCTGAGTTCTGCTATCACTTGTTCATTTTGGTTCCATTATTATCTGGAGAACAAAGCAGGAGTGATTTACAGGGTGACTGAAGGCCCAGGCTTGTGGCCTTCTTCACAGTTTTCCTGTGCCTGCTATGTGTGTGTATATATAGATCACACAGACACTTTTTACAAGGCTAGGCATTTGTTTATTAACGCCCTGCTTAGAATCTGTCTGTGATAGATTCTGCGGCAAGACTGAATTAATTAGATATTTTTTTAACTATTAACATAAAAAATGATATTGGAAATTTGCTACTGCTTTTTAAAGTCCTTAAGATTTTTCTCTGTTTGTCTGAGCAGGTGGAACAATGATAAGTAAGTTAAGTGTCGTGTAGCTAAATTTAGTTCATGCTGCTTTTGTAAACCTAATAATTCATCATACTTTGGTGTTTTACTTGCATTTGGAAATATAAAAGCCTCTGATTACTGAAGAATCAAGTCTCTGATATCTAATTTATGAAATATTTTTGCTACTTCCAAAGTGGGATTTCAGTTATAACCATTAATTACTTAAGAGATCAATTAAAAAAGTTATTTGAAAACATCTTTAGGCACATAATCTTCACACTTTACGAACATAAGAAATATGAAATAGTAATTTTGGTCTAATTTAAAATAATCTGAATGAAAGTAATTGTTCCTTCCACAGATACCTTAAATTATTTATTTATTTAGGATCAGAAGCATTGATAGTAGATAAATGTAAAAATTTAAGCATTACATTCCTACTAGATGTCCAGAAACAGATTTCACCATTGCTCCAAATAACTATTAAATTAATAAATACCTTTAATTCAAAAGAATAAATTAAAATTATTAGTAATCATTTGACTTTTATCCATTTACAGTTTTAAGAGCACTGACTATATCTTACTGTATTCTAGGCCAGTCTACTTCATTTCTCCAAGTAAAATATCAGTGATAGGTATAAGGTAAACAGAAATAGTTGGAGTCCTTTGTTGGGATATATTTTGTTCTTTGTATACTAAATATTGAACTAAGAAAAAGAAATAGGTAACTAGCAAATATAATTATATACTTACCCCTTTTAGCATTTTGCTCTCTCCTGGTCTATTTGATTCAAAGTCTTTTAATGATTTGTCAAAAAATAAAATCTGATTTCTAAAGACAACTCTATCTGCAATAGCAGCAGTTTGCAAATTTTATGAATAAGGATCACTTTGGAAGCTTTTTAAAAATGTAATTTACCAGGTCATACACGCAGTCCCCTCCTCCAATTTTTATTTAGTAGTTGGGGACAGTCCCAGAGATCTGTATTACTAACAATCACTCTAAGTCTTTCTATTGTAGGTGACTCAGAAATTAAATTTACAGAATGCTAGCATAGAGGTTGATAAAAAATAAAATTTCTAAATACTGTCATGTGAAAACTGAATTTTTGGCTTTTAGATCCTATGTAGAATAAACAGCTACGGGGGAAATAGGTGATAAGTAGAGGTGGTCTGTCAATCTTCACCCTTTGCCACAGGTATTTAGGGAATTTTTGACCTTTCAAACCATCATTATGATCTTATGTCAAGTTTCAGATTCTTTGCGATGTAAGCATTCCTACTTCTAAATGCTATTTTATTTATATCCATTTCCTTTCTTACTCTTCTGCTTATGAATGCTGGATTGGCCATTTAGTGCGGTGCAGTTGGGGGGTGCCTGGGTGGCTCAGTGGGTTAAATCCTCTGCCTTCGGCTCAGGTCATGATCCCAGGGTCCTGGGATCGAGCCCTGCATTGGCTCTCTGCTCATCGAGGAGCCTGCTTCGTCCTTTCTCTCTGCCTGCCTCTCTGCCTACTTGTGATCTCTGTCTGTCAAATAAATAAATAAAATCTTAAAAAAAAACGTAGGTGCAGTTGGCAGAATAATGACGCTCTAAAGATGTCCATGCCTAAGCACCTGCATCTGTGAATAGATTGTTTCACAGCAAAATAGAATGTGTAGATGTAATTAAGTTTTAAGACCTTGAGATGGTAAGATGATCACCAGTTGTCCAAAGAAGGCTCAATCAATCATAGGATTCCTTAGAAACAAAGAACCTTTCCCAATCAGGTTAGTGTAAAGAGACTGAAGGAGGAGAAATCCTTCTTAGAAATTCAACCTAGGTTAGAAAGTCAACCTGCTCTTGCTGACTTTGAAGGTAGAAGAAAGGCGTCACAAGCTGTGGAGTGTGAGTGGTTCCTAGAAGTTGGAATGACCCTTAGATTTAGAGCACAGAGAACTGAATTCTGTCAATTCAAATGAGCACGGAACATATTATCCCCTAGAGCCTCCAGAAAAGAACACAGGCCTACTAAAATTTTGATTTTAGTAAAGTTAAGACCCTTCTGACCTACAAAATAGTAAGACAATAAATTTGTGCTGCTTTAATCCACCCAGTTTGTGATAATTTGTTACCATAGCAATAGAAAACTAACACAATGGAAAAATAAATTTATTTCTCCTTAAAGTATGCTCACTGTAGTTTTGTTCTCTTAAATTTACAAACTAATGTATTTCTTTTAAATTTGATTTTTCTAGTTTCTTTTAGGTTCTAATAAGCTTTCCACCTGTTTATTCCAAAGATATTAGAGAGCACCGTGGGACAATTATCTGTCAACTATCAAATACAACTTACTCAGCAAGATGCAGGGTACTAAAGTAGGAGCTAACAATGATTTCCTGTAAAGTATTTTTTAACAATTTATTGACTAAGTTAGTTGATAATTGTTTTTGCTACAAAGTTCAGAATTCTCCCTGCCATCTAAATGAGTCATGATGACTGAGTTTCACAGCTCCCATTGTCTCCCTTCTTGGCATATAAACCCAGCTTCAGTGTGTTGGATGTTGACATCATAGTTCAGATCCTGACTAGTGTTCCTGTTCTCAAGTTCTCTTTGCACATATTACTTCTTCACATATTCCTCTAGCTCTTATGGGAAGCCTTCTTATTTTTTGCTGTAATTTTTCCCAATAGAAAGCTCAGATGGTTAATAGTCTTGCTTGCACTTCTGCTTAAATATGAGACCATAAATCTCTGTTGCAACTTTTATTTCATGTTTTAGAGCTCAGCATCATTAAGAAGTTATTTTTCTTAGGAATACCTAAGTGTTCATTTGTAAGATGTTGGTGCTATCAATGATCTCAGAGGGCAAATATAGTACAGATGGTTGGGAGGCATTGCTTGTCCTCACTTATCAAAAATACGAAAGGCCTATTTTTCATGTTTTATGATTATTTTCAAATACAGGCAATTTGATCTTCCTATCTTCAGCTAAAAAAAAAAAAACCTAGAAAACAAAACAACTCAGTGGCTTACAGTAACTTGTCAGATAACTTGTCAGGTTGCTTGTGCCTCTATTTCATGTGTGTTCTTTACATCACAGCTCACGTAGAAGAATCTACCTTTATTAGGATAAGATCTTCACATGATGAAGACTGGTAACTTCTTTTTAAAAACATTTTGGGGCGCCTGGGTGGCTCAGTGGGTCAAAGCTTCTGCCTTCAGCTCGGGTCATGATCCCAGGGTCCTGGGATCGAGCCCCGCATCGGGCTCTCCGCTCAGCGGGAAGCCTGCTTCCTCCTCTCTCTCTCTGCCTGCCTCTCTGCCTACTTGTGATCTCTGTCTGTCAAATGAGTAAATAAGATCTTTTAAAAAAAAAAAACATTTTTATTTGTGTATATTTAACATACAATGTTATGTTATGGTGATTCAAGATCTGTATATGTTATGTTACGGCATGCTCACCGCAAGTACAGCTATCACCTGTCACCATAGAACACTATTACAATATTATTGACTATATTCCCTGTGCTGTGCCTTTTTTTTTCTCCTGACTTATTCATTCCATAACTGGAAGCTTGTATCTCTCACTCCCCTTCACCCATTTTGCTCATCTCCTCCCTCTTCTCCTCTCTGGCAATTTGTTCTCCGTATTTATAGGTCTGATATGCTTTTTGTCTGTTTGTTTAATCATTTGTTTTTTTTGATTCCATATATAAGTGAAATCATATGGTATTTGTCTCTCTGAAAAGACTGGAAATTTCTGAAATATGATTTCATTTCAACCACATTTTATTGGCCAAATGAAGTCATGTGTTAAACTAAAACATCCAGGGGGTAGGAAAGATTTTTCTTACAGAAGGTACTGTATATCACATGGCAAGGGGTTGAGATGATACAGAGAAAGGACTAAATAATTGATACAGTAATGTAAATCTAGAATGCTATATAATACATTTATTATATTTCTATACAATGCCTAATTTTGCCTTTTGTTTATGAGTAAAGAATTAAATACTTTTCACTTTCTGGAATGAGTAAGCCCTATGGTAACCTAGTTTATTATTCTCTCAGACAAGACAGAAGCAAATATTTTTCATCACATTTTCTCTAATTCTTTGAAATCTATAGAGTAACAGTTAAAAATATGAAGTAAGGTATTATATTATTTAATTCATTCCTCGCTCTCACTAAAATTGCTAAGATTTATTGTGTGTCCCTGTGTAGATTTCCATGCATTTGTTGTTGGCAAAGTTCAAATTCCCTGTTTCTTTCTTTCCTGTAGGAAGGAGTGGGGAAGAGATAGAAAAGTATTTCTATCATCATTTTATAGAGGAAGAGACATGAAAAGCAGAGCAGTGTGCAGAAGATTAAGATACACATGGACACGTGGGAAAGGAGACCTATCTTATTTTTGATTAAATAGATATGAGAAGCTTGGGGTGAAAATATGTCATTGAAATTCAAAAGTCAAAGAACCCCCAAAAGTCTAAGGTATATGCTGAAGTCTAGTTCACTTGCATTCTGAGACCCTTGCTTTATAACACATGTTAAATAACTGATTTTTTTTCTAATAAAGACTTTTTTCCAACCTCATTTCCCCTTATGGGAACTGTAAGCTTGAATGCTTATATTCTGAAAATATCCTTCATGTGAAGCCCAAACAAAACTCTCCTATTTACCATCCCACAAAAATATACAAATTGGTGGTATACTGCACAGTCAAGAAATATTTACCACCTTTTTAATTTCATTAGTATATACTCTATGAATTCATAAACCACATTAATAACATCAATTTGGATATAATAAAAATTATAAAGTAGATCTTAACAAGAAATTATGGAAAGTGTCATAACATATTTCATTCATTTGCTTATTTTTTTGCTAAATTTTTAATCTTCTATTACTATCTATGGGAGAATTAGTACTCTATTAATCAGCTAAATTAGTTTCTTACTACATAGCTTGAAAAAAAAAGTTAAAGCAAGAAGTCAATGCATTTTCTAAGTCTGATGAGAAAGTTCTTTTGTAATATTACATTAACTTTTTCCAATTACTTTCCTTGTTTTAAAAATAGTTAAGAAAATAAAAATTAAAGAGAAAAGTTAATATGTCGTGTTTAAAGTCAGATCTCACTGTGATAAATGTTGTAAAGGCAATGTTTATTTTTTGTATTTTTATGTTTAGGATAATTCACTCAGTTTTGAATTGCATTCAAGTGGCAATATATTTTGAAGGCCACAAAAGAAAAAAGAAAGAAAGAAAGAAAGAAAGAAAGAAAGAAAGAAAGAAAGAAAGAGTGAGGAATGGGGGGAAGGAGGAAGGAAGGAAGAGGGAAGAAAGAAAAGGAGAAAGATTTTTTTTCCCCTCAGGAAATTCTTGTTGAGGGAAGTGGGAGAGGAAGGGAAAAGGAAGAGGAAAAAGAAGGATTGGAAGAAGGAAGAAGGAAGGAGGTCTGGGATAGGGTGGCGGAAGGGAGAAAAAGGATAGCATGTAGACAGGTCCCAAAGCCCCTTGGCCAGGTCGGCCTCCTGTACCCACAGTCCAGCGTTCCCAGTCCACAGGCTGGATCCTGCTCAAGTGGGCGGCGGTAAGACTAGGTAGTGTGAAGCTTTGGGGCCGCCCTCAACTGGGAAGCCAGGCAGGGGTCTCAGAGAAAGAGTGGTCTGTGGGCAGAGATGGGAACACGGGGGTGGGACTATCACATCAGGGGGACGGCAGCATGACAGAGTCAGTCAGACAGAGGTCATGCCAGATCCAGCTTGCCCACACTCAGGTTCTACAGCCACAGGTGCTGGCAGCTCAAGACGTGGGCTGGCCCTCAGAGCGACACAGGGGCAGGGCAGCTGGCTTCCTGAGTGCGCAGGTGCCCAAAGATCCAGCCGCTGCCTCTTTGTGGGACACATCGAGTGGACAGTCCTTGGTCCTCAGGACCATCTCTTCCTAGGGTGTGTGTGCCTGAAGAGGGCACTCTGGGTAGCCTGGTGCCATCCGTGATCTTCAAAAGCCTTCAGCCACGCCCACGGCTCCACCAGGTTTGGCAGACCCGCAGGAACGTGCGCTTCAGCATGACCGTGATGGTGCCTTGCGGCCAGGGGTGGACCTGGGTGGACCGTGCCAGCCCATCCTGCACCACGCAGCCATGCTCCCGCCGCGAGTGAAAACTTCCCCATGGCCTAAAGCGTCCAGTGGATCTTGGAAGTACGAGAGCCTGTGGCGAACCCCGGCTTCCGGGAGCCTTCTGTTTGCCTGGGCCGCCTGTAGTCCTCCTGCCGATAGTTCCTGGAGAAGGAACTCTACCCGCAGGTGTGGAAGGGGGCCCCCTCGGAGAGCACTGACCCAGCGCACCTTCTCCTGGTCCTCGTTATGACGAAGATGTTACGGGTGCTGCTGTCCTTAAGGTAGGTGACCCGGAGGCCATGGGGGTGGCATATCTTGGCCGGCTTTTTTTTTTTTTTTTTGAGTTTCAGTTGGCTTTTTGAAATAAAGTAACAACAAGAACAACAAATCAAGATTTTTACCGTCTTTTCTGAACTTTATACACTTGCTAGAGACTCTCGTCCATAATTATGTACATACAACATAATACATTCCAACAATAACAGAACCGCCCTGGAACAAGCAAAAACAAAACCCCATGGTCATGTTTCTTTTTGTTTTGTTTTTGTTTTGCTGCGGTCAAAAAATGTTGAAGAGAACTCTGAAATTTAAAGCGTATATAAGGGTGCTATTGTTCAGATGTGCTTGTTTATTTTGGGTATTTTATTATATCAACTAAAAATTTGGTGAGTAGTTGACTTTGTGTTTACCAGTTACAAATGTTGTATAGCAAGGGAGGGAATAAGATGACTTGACTTCTTTAGAAATTAAATGAGAGGGAAGTGGTTTTTGATATTGATTCAACTGGAGTTAATATCAGTTGTTAATATTTGGTGCTGGGTGATGAGTGCATGAGTTCATTATTCTTTTTTTTTTTGTACATCTGTATATGTTTGAATTTCTGCATAACTTTTTTTTTTTTTTTAATTGTACAGAGTTTACTTGTTAGTTTTGCTCTGGGCAAAAAAATCCAAAATTTTGTAAGTTAAAACAACTACCACTTGGTATTGTTCATGAGTCTAAAGTCAGAGGAGTAGTTTTGCTGATTATTGGAGTAAAACAATTAAAAGATCTTCTGCCAATCCAGAAATTCTTCTACACAAAATATAGGAAAGAAAGAAACGAGTGTTATTATCAAATAAGCATTAAAACCAGACTGAGATGTACCTCAGGTAACTGGCTAAAAATATTTCAAAGATATAAAGAAATCTCACTCTTCTGGTAGCTAGGTAGATACACCTAGTTGCATTTCTGTTCGCAAATTAACTATAACTAGTCCTCAAGAAAGAGGACTTAAGGAAGAGCCTCATGTGTCACTCATAGAGTGTTGTAAATTTGCAGGGTAACTGGAGTGGCCATCTGTGTTAGTTAATTGCCTTCATCCAAAGGGAAAAATAAATTATTCTAATCTTGGTGATGATGGCAGGCGGTAAATTTTAAAACTTGGAGCCTGGACCAGAGGTTGAGCTAGTTAGTCTCTTTCCATCCAGTCTCTCACTGGAGACTAGAAGATAGGTATATTTTCCTTAATGATTATATTTCAAAGAGAGGCTTGTAGGTCCTTAAGAAAAGCATGCTTGAGTGGTAAAACTGGCAGTAGGCTTATTTAGTATTTTTTTTTTAAAGGTTTTATTTATTTATTTGACAGATGGAGATCACACAAGTAGGCAGAGAGGCAGACAGAATGGGGAGGGGAGAAGCAGGCTCCCTGCCGAGCAGAGAGCCCGATGTGGGACTCGATCCCAGGACCCTGGGATCATGACCCCAGCTGAAAGCAGCGGCTTAACCCACTGAGCCACCCAGGCATCCCTTATTTAGTATTTTTAAAAAAATATATACATCTCAGAGGACAGAGAATTTACAATTAAATGTTTCTAAAGGAAATACTGTAGAAAAAGGGAAGGGGGAGCTCTTTCTCTTTTTGCTTCAGGAATAATTAAATTCTCTTCTTACATTTCATTTGTAATTTTCCTTACAAGATTGAAGCCAGGTTCATCTGATCTTGTCTGGGCTGGCTGGGGTCTGACTCATCTGGGGAGTCTTCACTTGTATGTCTAGTGGCTGGCTTTCCTTGGGCTGGTTACCAGGGATAGCATGTGTTCCTCATGCCCAGGCTTGTTCACAAAACAACTGTAGATTTTCAGGAGCAAGTAGAGCATGCACATTTCCTTGAGACTTAGGTTGAGAACCACTGCAATATTTCTTCTACATTCTGTTGGTTAAAGCAAGTCACAAGGTCAGTCTAGATTTAAGAATTGGTGAAATATATTCTATCTCTTATTGGAAAGAGCTTTGAAGTCACATTTCAAGGGGAGTATGGGTCCTGGAAAGGGAAAAAAAAATTGTTGCCATTCTTTTGCAAAGTACCCAACAAATAGAGAATATATATACAATTTTCAAAGAACTTTCATTATGGTACATAGTGACTGTAGTTATTTTGTGTGATTCTCAGAATTCTTAGGCTTCCCTATGGTGAGATGGAAACTACTTGCTTAACTCTGTTTAGTGGATCATTTGAGGTAACATATGTCTGTCATAGACTGAGAGAGTCAAGATGAAGATGTGCTTTCTCCATCTCTCTCTTTCTCTCCCATGCTAGTTTTGGAGGGCACATGGTCCATTGAGCATAATATCATAATTGGAAGAAGACTTCTGAGTTGTCTGAGTAGGTGAGAAATAAATACTTACTGTAAAAGCCACTGAGATCTCTGAGTTTTTTTAATTGTGATACTTATTAATTAACCTTACTAGTAAGACATAATGAATTTCAAAAGCAGAACAGAAAATGTATGTTTTTTAAGATATTTTCTAAGCATGAGATTTATTAGACCTTTCTCTTTTCCCTTTCATAAAGATTTTCCAAGAGATATTTACAATGGATTCCCACCCAAATTCCATCTTAGTATTTCACCTTGTCAAATGTATGACTGTGTTGGTTTCTGTACTGTACAACCTAGTGAGTATACAGGATAAAATTCTTATCTCTTTTTGTCTGCCTGGTAAACTGTATTTACCAAATCTTACTTCCCTATCTGTAGTTGTTCAGTCTTACAAATATTGGTTCTATGGAATGTGTCATCCTGCTTTGTGTTTTTATGTCTGTCTCTATGTTAAGCTATAAGCTCTTTGAGAACAAGAACCATTCTTATTACTCTTTGACCTTATTACTTGTTAATTCCACATTACGTAAATCAAGGCTGTTATGGAGAAGATAACATACCCAATAAATGAACAAATTATTATTTGTGAAGGTAGTTGTATAAGTGGTAGACTATACATTTCATGTTAGTGTTACAACATTATAAATATAATAAAATAACTCCTCTATATGTGCAGGATGTTTAGGTACATATTTTAATATAAATATTCATACTTATGTATATTAGCCTAATCTGATCTACATATATTTTAAATATGCATGTATAAATAATTTTAAAATAATTTTGCTAAACTTGGGTTTAGAAAAATGAGTATTGAAGAAGGGAGGAGTCAAGATAGCGGAGAAGTAGCGGGCTGAGACGACATAAGGCAGCAGGAGATCAGGTAGATAGCCTATCAAACCATTCCGAACACCTACGAATCCAATAGGAGATTGAAGAGAAGAAAAACAACAATTCTAGAAACAGAAAATCGACCACTTTCTAAAAGGTAGGACCAGCGGAGAAGTGAATCCAACACGACGGGAAGATAGACCCCAGGGGGAGGGGCCGGCTCCCGGCAAGCGGCGAAGCACAAAATCAGGACTTTTAAAAGTCTGCTCCACGGAGGGACATCACTCCAGAGGCTAAACTGGGGTGAAGACCTCACGGGGACAGCGTGGACTCAGGTACCGTGGGGTCACAGAAGGATCGGGGGTATCTGAGTGTCGCAGAGCTCACAGGTATTAGAGTGGGGAAGCCGGCTGCGGAGACAGAGCCGAGGTTTCCTAGAGCCGTGGTCTGTGACACGGGCCGGTGCTCTGTAACACGGGCCGGTGCTCTGTGTGAGGGGTCCCCACAAGATCTGGGGAGACTCCGACCCGGGAGAGCTCAGGGATCTACGGGGTTCGGAGACTCCAGTTGGGACTCTGCCAGAGACAGAGATGCTTGGTCGCAGGCTGGGTGAGCTCAGAGCGCTCCCAGAAGCCAGTGAGACGGGACTGATTACGCATGATTTTCTGCGAGCGCAGTCTCGGAGCGCAAACGGAGGCTGGGGAGACGGGAGTGATTAAACGCTTTTCTCTGAAGGCGCACTGAAGACTGGGGCCCCTAGCTCTCGGCTCCTCTGAAACGGAGATTGGGAGGCCGCCATTGTCATTCCCGTCCTCCGGAACTCTACGGAAAGCGTTCAGGGAACAAAAGCTCCCGAAAGCGAACCTGAGAGGATTACTTAGCCCGGCCCCTGGTAAGGGCGGTGCAACTCCGCCTGGGGCAGAGACACTTGAGAATCACTACAACAGGCCCCTCCCCCAGAAGATCAAAGAAATACAGCCAAGACCAAGTTCACTTAACAAGAAGAACAGCGGATTCTTATCTGGACAAAATGACAAGGCGGAAAAACTCACCACAAAAAAAAAGAATAGGAGGCAGGACCAAAGGCTAGGGACCTAATCAATACAGACATTGGTAATATGTCAGATCTGGAATTCAGGATGACGATTCTCAAGGTTCTAGCCGGGCTTGAAAAAGGCACGGAAGATATTAGAGAAACCCTGTCAGGAGAAATAAAAGCCTTTTCTGGAGAAATAAAAGAACTAAAGTCTAATCAAGTTGAAATAAAAAAAAAGCTATTAATGAGGTGCAATAAAAAATGGAGGCTCTTACTGCTAGGATAAATGAGGCAGAAGACAGAATTAGTGATATAGAAGACCAATGACAGAGAATAAAGAAGCTGAGCAAAAGAGAGACAAACAACTACTGGACCACGAGGGGAGAATTCGAGAGATAAGTGATGCCATAAGATGAAACAACATTAGAATAATTGGGATTCCAGAAGAAGAAGAAAGAGAAATAGGAGCAGAAGGTATACTGGAGAGGATTATTGTAGAGAATTTCCCTAATATAGCAAGGGGAACAAGCATCAAAATCCAGGAGGTGCAGAGAACACCCCTCAAAATCAATAGGAATCGGTCCACACCCCGCCATCTAATAGTAAAATTTACAAGTCTTAGCGACAAAGAGAAAATCCTGAAAGCAGCACGGGACAAGAAGTCTGTAACATACAATGGTAAAAATATTAGATTGGCAGCAGACTTATCCACAGAGACCTGGCAGGCCAGAAAGAACTGGCATGATATATTCAGAGCACTAAACGAGAAAAACATGCAGCCAAGAATACTTTATCCAGCTAGGTTATCATTGAAAATAGAAGGAGAGATTAAAAGTTTCCAGGACAAACAAACACTGAAAGAGTTTGTAAACACCAAACCAGCTCTACAGGAAATATTGAAAGGGGTCCTCTAAGCAAAGAGAGACCCTAAAAGTATTACCAGAAAGGAACAGAGACATTATACAGGAACAATCACCATACAGGCAATACAATGGCACTAAACTCATATCTCTCAATAGTTACCCTGAATGTAAATGGGCTAAATGCCCCAATCAAAAGACACAGGGTTTCAGAATGGATAAAAAAACAAAACCCATCCATATGCTGCCTACAAGAAACTCATCTTAGACCTGAAGACACCTCCAGATTGAAAGTGAGGGGGTGGAAAACAATTTACCATGCTAATGGACAACAGAAGAAAGCTGGGGTGGCAATCCTTATATCAGATCAATTAGATTTTAAGCCAAAGACTATAATAAAAGATGAGGAAGGACACTACATCATACTCAAAGGGTCTGTCCAACAAGAAGATCTAACAATTTTAAATATCTATGCCCCTAACATGGGAGCAGCCAACTATATAAACCAATTAATAACAAAATCAAAGAAACACATTGACAAGAATACAATAATAGTTGGAGACTTTAACACACCCCTCACTGAAATGGACAGATCATCCAAGCAAAAGATCAACAAGGAAATAAAGGTTTTAAATGACACACTGGACCAGATGGACATCACAGATATATTCAGAACATTCCACCCCAAAGCAACAGAATACACATTCTTCTCTAGTGCCCATGGAACATTCTCCAGAATAGATCACATCCTGGGTCATAAATCAGGTCTCAATAGGTATCAAAAGATTGGGATCATTCCCTGCATATTTTCAGACCACAATGCTCTGAAGCTAGAATTCAATCACAGGAGGAAATTTGGAAAGAGCACAAATACCTGGAGACTCAACAGCATCCTTCTAAAGAATGAATGGGTCAACCAGGAAATTAAAGAAGAATTGAAAAAAACCATGGAAACAAATGATAATGAAAACACAACGGTCCAAAATCTGTGGGACACAACAAAGGCAGTCCTGAGAGGAAAATATATAGCGATACAAGCCTATCTCAAGAAACAGGAAAGGTCTCAAATACACAACCTAACCCTACACCTTAAGGAACTCTAGAGAGAACAACAAAGAAAGCCTAAACCCAGCAGGAGAAGAGAAATAATAAAGATCAAAGCAGAAATCAATGAAATAGAAACCAAAAAAACAATAGAACAAATCAATGAAACTAGGAGCTGGTTCTTTGAAAGAATTAATAAGATTGATAAACCCCTGGCCAGACTTATCCAAAAGAAAAGAGAAAGGACCCAAATAAATAAAATCATGAATGAAAGAGGAGAGATCACAACCAACACCAAAGAAATACAAACAATCATAAGAACATATTATGAGCAACTCTATGCCAACAAATTTGACAATCTGGAAGAAATGGATGCTTTCCTAGAGACATATAAACTGCCAAAACTGAACCAGGAAGAAATAGAAAACCTGAATAGGCCCATAACCAGTAAGGAGATTGAAACAGTCATCAAAAATCTCCCAACAAACAAAAGCCCAGGGCCAGATGGCTTCCCAGGGGAATTCTACCAAACATTTAAAGAAGAATTAATTCCTATTCTCCTGAAACTGTTCCAAAAAATAGAAATGGAAGGAAAACTTCCAAACTCATTTTATGAGGCCAGCATCACCTTGATCCCCAAACCAGACAAGGATCCCATCAAAAAAGAGAATTACAGACCAATATCCTTGATGAACATAGATGCGAAAATTCTCACCAAAATACTAGCCAATAGGATCCAACAGTACATTAAAAGGATTATTCACCACGACCAAGTGGGATTTATTCCAGGGCAGCAGGGTTGGTTCAACATCCGCAAATCAATCAATGTGATACAGTACATTAACAAAAGAAAGAACAAGAACCATATGATACTCTCAATAGATGCTGAAAAAGCATTTGACAAAGTGCAACATCCCTTCCTAATCAAAACTCTTCAAAGTGTAGGGATAGAAGGCACATACCTCAATATTATCAAAGCCATCTATGAAAAACCCACTGTAAGTATCATTCTCAATGGAGAAAAGCTGAGAGCTTTTCCGTTAAGGTCAGGAACACGGCAGGGATGTCCGCTATCACCACTGCTATTCAACATAGTACTAGAAGTCCTAGCCTCAGCAATAAGACAACAAAAAGAAATTAAAGGCATCCAAATCGGCAAAGAAGAAGTCAAACTATCGCTCTTTGCAGATGATATGATACTATATGTGGAAAACCCAAAAGGCTCCACTCCAAAACTGCTAGAGCTTGTACAGGAATTCAGTAAAGTGTCAGGATATAAAATCAATGCCCAGAAATTAGTTGCATTTCTTTACACCAACAACAAGACAGAAGAAAGAGAAATTAAGGAGTCCATCCCATTTACAATTACACCCAAAACCATAAGATACCTAGGAATAAACCTCACCAAAGAGGCAAAGAATCTATACTCAGAGAACTATAAAGTACTCATGAAAGAAATTGAGGAAGACACAAAGAAATGGAAAAATGTTCCATGCTCATGGATTAGAAGAATAAATGTTGTGAAAATGTCTATGCTACCTAAAGCTATCTACACATTTAATGCAATGCCTATCCAAATCCCATCCAATTTTTTCAAAGAAATGGAACAAATAATCCTAAAATTTATATGGAACCAGAAAAGACCTCGAATAGCCAAAGGAATATTGAAAAAGAAAGCCAAAGTTGGTGGCATCACAATTCCAGACTTCAAGCTCTAGTACAAAGCTGTCATCATCAGGACAGTATGGTACTGGCACAAAAACAGACACATAGATCAATGGAACAGAATAGAGAGCCCAGAAATAGTCCCTCAACTCTATGGTCAACTAATCTTCGACAAAGCAGGAAAGAATATCCAATGGAAAAAAGACAGCCTCTTCAACAAATGGTGTTGGGAAAATTGGACAGCCACATGCAGAAAAATGAAATTGGATCATTTCCTTACACCACACATGAAAATAGACTCAAAATGGATGAAGGACCTCAACGTGAGAAAGGAATCCATCAAAGTCCTTGAGGAGAACACAGGCAGCAACCTCTTCGACCTCAGCCGCAGCAACTTCTTCCTAGGAACAACGCCAAAGGCAAGGGAAGCAAGGGAAAAAAATGAACTATTGGGACTTCATCAAGATCAAAAGCTTTTGCACAGCAAAGGAAACAGTCAACAAAACCAAAAGACAACTGACAGAGTGGGAAAAGATATTTGCAAACAACCTATCAGATAAAGGGCTAGTATCCAAAATCTACAAAGAGCTTAGCAAACTCAACACCCAAAGAACAAACAATCCAATCAAGAAATGGGCAGAGGACATGAACAGACATTTCTGCAAAGAAGACATCCAGATGGCCAACAGACACATGAAAAAAGTTCTCCACATCACTGGGCATCAGGGAAATGCAAATCAAAACCACAATGAGATACCACCTCACACCAGTCAGAATGGCTAAAATGAACAAGTCAGGAAATGACAGATGCTGGCGAGGATGTGGAGAAAGGGGAACCCTCCTACACTGTTGGTGGGAATGCAAGCTGGTGCAACCACTCTGGAAAACAGCATGGAGGTTCCTTAAAAAACTGAAAATAGAGCTACCTTATGACCCAGCAATTGCACCACTGGGTATTTACCCTAAAGATACAAACGTAGTGATCCAAAGGGGCACGTATACCCGAATGTTTATAGCAGCAATGTCCACAATAGCCAAGTTATGGAAAGAACCTAGATGTCCATCAACAGATGAATGGATAAAGAAGAAGTGGTATATATATACAATGGAATACTATGCAGCCATCAAAAGAAATGAAATCTTACCATTTGCGATGACATGGACGGAACTAGAGCGTTTTATGCTTAGCGAAATAAGTCAACTGGAGAAAGACAACTATCACATGATCTCCCTGATATGAGGAAGTGGAGATGCAACGGGAGTGGGAGTTAAGGTGGTAGGAAAAGAAAAAATGAAACAAGATGGGATCGGGAGGGAGACAAACCAAAAGAGACTCTTAATGTCATAAAACAAACTGAGGCGGGTGGGGGGCAGAGGGGTTGGGAGAGGGTGATTGGGTTACATTATATGTTTAAATAAAGCTTAAATAAAAATAAAAATAAATAAAAAATGAGTATTGAAGATAAAGCTGTTAATTATTTGATTAAACAGCATTCTATATAATAATCAGAAATTACTAACAGCCATTAACATATGAGGCATTAAGAAACAAAGAAGTGCCAGCTACTGCAACAATAGTCAAATAGATTTTATCACCAGACAGATAATCTTTTAATAATTACCAATATAGTGTTTGGATAAGAGCTGAATTAAATATTAAAACTAAGGCTGGGAGGCTCCCTACTTTCTCTTCCCTCTCTTCTTTGCAAAAAGTAAACCAAAAAAAAAAAAAAAATGGCTAGCCTTTCCAGGTATTCTGAACCAACCTAGGTCTGCTGACCAAGTGGGGGATTCAGTGATTTTTAATATATTCACAGAGGTGTGCAACCAACTATTATCAACTTTAGAACATTTCATAATCCAAAAAGAAGCCCAAAAGGCCATATTTATTAACAGTCATTTTCCATTTCCCTCCACTTTCCTAAAAGCTTTATGCAACCACTAATCTACTTTCTGTCTCTATTTATTTAGCTATTCTGGAAATATCATGTAAATAGAGTCATACAGTTTATGGTATTTGTGACTGGCTTTTTCACTGAGAAAAAATTTTTAAGCTTCATCTACCTTACACCTTACAATGACACTTTATTCCTTTTTATTTTCAAATAATATTCTATTCTGGATCTGCCACATTTTACTTGCCATTCGTTGGTTGACGTATATTTGAGTTTAAACTTTTCGTTATTAAAATCAGTGTTTGAGAGGTTTTTTTTTTTTTATCTTCAGACCCCAACCCCAGGGTGTTTTTTCCAACCCTACCTCTCCAGCTCTCTGACAACAGCTGGATGTCTGACAATTCAATTCAATTCTAAAACTATCTGGAGTGAGCTTCCAATCCCACGAGTTAAAGGGCTCAGTCACACCAGACTGCCTCCACTTCAGGATGCCATTTGCAAGTTTGGCCATCTGAACTGACTGGCGGTAAATCAGGGGTTCCCATGACTTCCTTTTCTGGTTCAGTAATCTTCTAGAATAACTCACAGAACTCAGAAAGAGAGTATACTTATGTTTACCAGTTTATTATAAAAGATACAGATAATCAGCCAGATGAAAAGTTAAATAGGGTGAGGACCAGAGGGGTCTCAAGTGCAGGAGTTTCTGTCCCTGTGGAGTTGGCCTATGTCACTCTTTCAGAATGTGGTTGTGTTTGCCAACTCACAAACTTCCCAAATCCTGTTGCTTAAAGCCATTTATGGAGGTTTTATTAGGTAGGCATTAGGTAGAGTAGATAGATTAATTAAATCTTTGGCCATTGGTGATTAGCTTAATCTCCAGTCCCTTTCCTCTCCTTGGAGATAGGGACTAGGGCTAAAAGTTCCCAAGCTTCTAATCAAGGGTTAGTGTTTTTGGTAACCAGGCCCCATCCTGAAGCTGCTGGGGGCCCATCAGGAGTGACTTCATTAGGAAAAAAGACATTCCTATCATCCTCATTACTCAGGAAGATACAAGGGTTTTATGAGTTTTATGCCAGGGACCAGGAACAAAGACCATGTATCTTTCTTAGACAACAGTGCTACTTTGAACATTTGTATATATATATATTTTGTGTGTGTGTGTGTGTGTTAATGTGGTTTGTATTTCTTTTGAGGATATACATAGTGGAATTGTTAGTTTATTTGGTAATTCTATTTTTAACAGTTTGAGGAACTGCAAAACTGTTTTCCAAAGAAGCTGCACCATTTTGTAATCCCACCAGCAATGTATGAAGAGTTCCAAATTCTCTACATTTTTGTCATCACTTATTAGTGTCTTTTTGATTGTACTATCCTATTGGCTATGAGGTGGAATTTCTTTGTTGCTTTCATTTGCATTTCCCTAAAGACCAAGGATGCTAAGCACTTCTTATGTTCTTACTGGTTATTTACATTTCTTCTTTGGAGAAATGTCTATTTACATCCTTGGCTCATTTTGTATTGGGTTATTTATCTTTTGATTATTGAGTTGAGTTGATTATATGTCTGGATACAAGTCCCTTATTAGATATAAAATTTGCAAATATTTTCTCTTATTCTGTAGGTTGTATTTATTTTTACTTTCTCAAGGGTATGTTATATAGGATAAAAGTTTTCTTTTGATGAATTGCAGTTTATCTGCTATTTTCTTCTGTAGCTTGTGTTTTGGTATTATATTAAGAAACCATTGCCTAATCCAAGGTTACAAAGATTTACTCCTATATTTTTATTTTAGCTCTCATAGTTATGTCTACAATCCATTTTTGTATTAATTTCAGTGTATGATATTAGGAAGGGACTCAATTTCACTTTTTTGTATGCATGTATCTTGTTGCCCAGTACCATTTGTTGAAAAAGCTGTTCTTGGCATCCTTATAAAAAAATCAGTTGAATGAGATTCCTCAAGAATTGAAAAATAGAACTACCACATGATCCAGTAACCGCACTACTGGGTATTTACCCAAAGAATATGAAAACACTAATTTGAAAGGATACATGCACCCCTATGTTTATTGCAGCTTTATTTACAATAGCCAAATCATGGAAGCAGGCCAAGTGTCCATTGGTAGGTGAATAGATAAGAGAGAATGAAATCTTGGCATTTTCAACAACATGGTTGGATCCAAAGAGTATAATGCTAAGCAAAATAAGCAAGTCAGAGAAAGACAAATACCATATGATTTCACTCCTTTGTAGAATTTAAGAGAACAGAGAAAAAAAAAGAGACAAACCAAAAAAAAACAGACTCTTAACCATAGAGAACATAACAGATGATTACTAGAAGGGAGCTTTGTGAGGGGATGGGTGAAAGTACACTTATTTTGATGAGCACTGAGTAATATTTGGGATTGTTGAATCACTACATTGTACACCTGAAATTAATGTAACACTGTATGTTAACTGCACTAGAATTAAAATACAATAAATCAATTGACCATAAATGTAGTGCTTTATTTCTGAATTCACAATCTCGTTCCACTGATCTATGTATTTATTTTTATATAAGTAAAAGGCTCTCTTGATTAGTGTAGTTTTGTGGTAAGTTTTGAAAATGGGATGTGTTAAATCTTCTAATTCAGTTTTTCTATTTTCAAGATTATATTTGTTATACAGGGTCCTTTGTAATTCCATATTAATTTTAGGGTCAGCTTGTAAATTTCTGCAAAATGGCCAGTTGGATTTTGATAGGGATTGTTTTAAATGCATATATCAATATGGAGATTATTGCCATCTCAGCAAAATTGAATCATCTGTTCCATGAAAAATGGAATGTTTCTCCACTATTTAGATCTTCATTAATTTCTTTCAACAATATTTTATAGTTTTCAGTCTATATCTTGTACTTCTTTTGTTCAAGGGATGCCTATGTAGTTTATTCTATTGTTGCTGGTATAAATGAATTCTTTTCTTAATTCACTTTTGAAACACTTATTGTTAGTGTATAGAAATACTGGTTTTTATATGTTGGTCTTCCATCCTGCATACTTTTTATTCTTTTTTTTTTTTTAAGATTTTATTTATTTATTTATTTATTTGTTAGAGAGAGAAAGAGCAAGCACAGGCAGACAGAGTGGCAGGCAGAGGCAGAGGGAGAAGCAGGCTCCCTGCCAAGCAAGGAGCCCAATGTGGGACTCGATCGCAGGACACCGGGATCATGATCTGAGCCGAAGGCAGCTGCTTAACCAACTGAGCCACCCAGGTGTCCCCTGCATACTTATAAAATTATTTATTCTAGCATCTTTTTTTGTGTGTGTGATTCCATTAGGTTTTCTTTATAGATAGAAAGCATTCTGTAAATACAGATCTTCAGGGAAAATTTTCACTCTTTTGCTAACATTAAGTATGATATTAACTATGGGTTTTTTGGTAGATACCTTTTATCAGGTTGAAATATTTTAATATCTTTAATGATTTCTCACCATAGTTTCTTTCAGTTATGTCTTTAGTGGTTGTTCCAGGGCTTACCACATTTATCTTAATTTATCAGAATCTACTTCAAATTTATACTAACTTAATTCTAGAAAGAGGTAGAAATGTTGGTCCTACATAACTCTATTTTCCCCCTTTTTATGTTATTATACGTGGTAGATCCGATTACTTTACAAACCCATTAATGCAGTTTTATATGTTAGCTTTTATATTAGTCCTTTAAAGAAGCTAAGAAAATGGCGTCTAAGAAAATGGCTCAGTTGGTTAAGCTTTTGGCTTTGGTTCAAGTCATGATTCATGGGATCAAGCTCCATGTTGGGCTTCCTGCTCAGTGGGGAGGCTGCTTCTCCGTCTTCTTCCCCCTTGTACTCTGTGTCACTATCTCTGTCTTTCTTCCTCAAATAAATAAGTAAAATCTTTAAAAAAAAAAAAAAAAAAGGAAGCTAGGAGAAGAAAGGAGAGCAAGTACCTATTTATAATGTTTGTTATATTAAACTTTTTTCCATTTTTTATCTCTTCATTTCTTCCTGAGGATTTAGTAACCATATGGTGTCATTTCTTACCCCAAAACAGCTTTAGCTTCACCCACCTCCTTTAAGCTGTTAATGCTAAATATATTACATTTCTAAATGTTATAGGCCCAACAATACAGTAATATATATATATATATATTACAGCTGTGTGTGTATGTACAGATATGTCTGTACATACACCATTGCTTTTTAAATAAGTTAAGAGAAAAGAGGTGGGGTAGTAAGCATTTATACTGTCTTCTATGATTACATAATTATCTTTACTGGTGGTCTCTGTTTTTCCTGTGGATTTGAATTTCTGTCTGGGTTTCCATGCTTTCTGCCTGAAGAACTTCCTTCAGTATTTCTTGGAAGAAAGCTCAACTAACAATGAATTATCTCAGTTTTTGCTTTTGGGATTGTCTTCAATTCACCTTCATTTTTTAAACATACTTTTCCTGGATATAGCATTCTTGCTTGACAGATTTTTTTTTTCAGCTGTGGGGTGATAATTGATTATTTTACCCACTGCTTTCTGGATTATGTTCCTCATGAGATGTCAGTTGTTAGTCTTATTGGAGGGGGTCCACTATAAATGATAAGCTGTTTTTTCTCGCTGCTTTCAAGGTTTTCTATTTGTTTTTAGTTATCGAGATATTTATTATGATGTGTCTGGGAGTGCATGTCTTTGTATTTATTCTATTTGGAGTTTGTTGAGTCTCTCAGAGGCGTAATTTAAACATTTTCATCACATTTGGAATTCAACTATTATTTCTTCAAATATATTTTTCTGTGCCTTTCTCTCCTGATTTATGGTGCTCATTACAAATATGTTATTGTGCTATGGTTTTCTACATTTCTCTGCAGCTGTTTTTATTTTTCTTCTTTCCCTTTTCTCTTTGTTTTTCAATGTGAGATCTTTATAGATCTATCAAGTTTACTAATTCTTTTTTTCTGCCACAACTCTTTTTTTATTCAGTGGAACATTTTTGAAAATTTTTCATTTAAAGTTTTGTAACTTTCAATTCCAGAATTTCCATTTTATTGTTTTTTAAAATTTCCACCTCTTTATTGTTATTCTCTATTTGATGAGACATTGTAATAATGCCCTCTTTTAATTCTTTAAACATAGTTTTCTCTATATTTTGAACATATTTATAAAATCTGATTTATAATTTTTATCTGTTAAATCAATATTTGGGTTTTCCTCAAATGCAAATAGTATTGCCTGCTCTTTTTTTTTTTTCCTTGTATATAGGTCACATTTATCTGTTTCTTTGCAAATTTTTGTTGTAAAACGTATATATCAATGCATTTTAGCAATTCATGACATTGATACCTTTCCCAAAACCTGTAGGACTTTTTGTTGCTATTAGATAATATATTGTAGCAACTCTTCTGCAACATGGAGCTGAGTAAAATGAGAAAGGTTGTTTATCTACTCTGCCTACAATGAAACTTTAGTCCTAGCCTTGGAGTTGGGGGAAGTGGGAACCCCACCTTTGTGATAGAATCTACTCAGAGTGGAACTTTTATCATGCTGTTCTGGGTCTGGGGATGGGACTGACTCTTGGTTCAAATGCTGTAAACTCACAGTGTACTTACTAAAATTTATTAGTTTTTTTTTTATTGAAATGTTATCTATTTTCTTATGTGTCATTAGGATTCCTTGCAGAAATTTCAGTGGTTGCTTTATTATAATGTTCTCCAGGAAATAATTGCTTAGCTAAGAACAATGTTTGCCCAGCTCCTACCGCTCCATTCTGGAAATCCCACTACTTTATTTTTCTTATAAAAAGAAAACAAATATAAAATTCAAGGGCATCTGCACTATGATTTTTTTTCTTTCCTTGGTATTCTAGAATGAGTTTGCTGACTACTGTTTAAACCATTTCCTTATGTATTATTAGTTGTTACACTGCAGTAGCTATTTTAATTTGCTAGGTAATCTCTGGCAAATTAATATTCTAATACAGGAAATATTATTTATTAGTACAGTTGGTGGTTTAACCCACACAGTTCATATGGATTTCATAAATTTTTATTAGACTGAATACCTTTTGGTCTTTGGCAGAGTTTTCTAAATAAGATTTTTTTTTCATTTTTGTGTTTTTTTGGGGGCTTGCTCCTATTATACAAAGATGTAGAAAAAAAGGACATATATTAAATGTTCATTAATATGTTTACATTCTCACTTTTGGTATGTGTCCATGGAATAGAAAATTCAGTAGGTAAAAATAGACTGTTTATCAGAAGAACATATGCTAATCTTTTCTAGATATGAATGTGATATGGGAAAGAAGAGTTCTTTTAAAACCTCTTTAAAAGTGTTCATATTTTAATCTATTTGAAATTAGGAAATAGGGCTCTCTAAGGCTACCTTCAGGGATTTCTACCCTCGCAGGATATGAATGACAATTTTAAGGCAAAAGGAAATACACAAATTTCCTAAAGGAAAAAGAAAAATTGTAATTAATTAAAATGGCTAAATTCTTTGACAGCTTCAAAAGGAATTTCAATTAAAATGATAAATTAACAAGATTTTTGAGCAATATTAAATTAGAATTAAATGTAGTTACTGATGTATAGAAACAGGAAGTTTGCCTTTGGTGCCACTTTAACATAGCCTGTGTATTTATTATATAGTATAGACATGTGGTTTGACAAATTAGAATATCAGAACCATAGAATTTTAAGAACTTTCAGAAGCTAGATAAGATAATGTCCTTGGTGGTTACCTCTTTGAGAGAAAAACCCAGAAATCTCAGTGCTTTAACAAGATAGATATTTATTTCTTATATTTCTTACTAATGTGAAGATAGCTAAAACAGGAAGCCGATGTTCCCATATATGGTTATCCTTCTGTGTTTGTTTTAGTTACTTTTTTTTCCCACCTGCTCCCCTACAGAACTTCAGTCTTGAACACAAAGGGAAAAGCATAAATAATTATGTTGGAAGGTTTTATGGTCAGGTATTTCCTTTCTGATCATGTTCTATTGGTACATAGTCATACCTAAATTCAAAGAAGAGGCTGGGATATAAATACTATTTATGTGTTCCGGATGAAAAGAAAATAGGTTTGGTGAGTAGTTATCCAGTCTGCTACATGCTATGCTGTCTAGTGGCTTGAGTTGTAGAAAGAAAATTTTTAAATCACCCACAATTCAAGAATTTGCATTCCGCAGGAGACTGGAAAATGGTTGTGAGGTTTCATTTCTGTCCTTTACATGCTTCTGCATGCTTTAATTTAAAACTGTTTCCTAATTTTGATAATTAATAAGTGGGGAGCCATAAAAAGAAAAAATATGCCACTGGAATATTTGCCTCCTTCTGCAGATGTGAACAAGAAAGATAAAGTGACTTGACCAAGTCACAAAGCTAATTAATGAAAGATACTATTTTTTTAAATTCCCAACTGACAATAAGTAGTAAGACAATATAAGATAATAAGTAGAAAATTAGATTGGCCCAAAGAAACATGGGTTTTACACTTGGGTATGCCATAAACTTGGTGCATGAACCTGGATTCATGATCTTAATCTTGCATCTGAAACCTCATCTAGGGACAGGAGATCAGTATTTGTGGGGAATCTCCCTAATGAAGTTGAAGACTCTGCAGTTGAAGAAAACATTTTGGACTGTTAGAGATTTGTGGCAGTAAGGATTGTGACAAATCAAGTTACGGAACTTGGTAGAGAGTTTGATACGTGAGCATACAGATGCTATTCATCTTGCTCAGAAACGAAATGATTCTAAAGTGATGGGAAGAAAACTCAGTTATGTGTTCTGTTAGTAAAGAAAGTTTAAAACAAATCTCAAATCCCAGTTTGAAGAGTGTCAGTAAATCTAAGCACAGACTTAATTTTCCTTCAAACATGTAGAAGGACATTCCAAATTCTATTTTATTTTTGGAAAAAAAGCTGTTCTCATTAAGAAGAAAAAGAAAGGACAGAGGAAAAGTGGACGAATTAAGAAACAGGAAAACAGAAGTAGCATCTCAAGCTTTTTTTTTTCTTCTTTTTTTTTCCTTTCTCACTGAATATTGTTAATAAAAGTGTGGTGAATCTCCCAGATCCCAAGAAAAAAGGTTCTTTTTGCACCTTATCTTCTTCATCAGTACAATGAAAGATTTGAGGAGAATTTCTAAGTTTCCATTCAGATCTGTCATTTTATTATCTCTGAACCTAGTTGCCCATATTTTAAACCACAAAAATAGAGGCAGGAAGTATAAACATTAAGAAAAATATATTTATATTCCCCAAAATTATGTTCTAATTTCATCTAGCTTATCCCCCAATTCTTCCTGTGCTTTGGTATCCTTTGAAAATTGAGGTATGTTTAAAATATGATTCCTTTCTTAGTTTGTTCATGTTTTCCCATTGTGAATGGCCAGGAAAACTCCAATTCCTATCTCCTGTGAATGGGGAATACTCAGGCTATTGCTTTATGAAGTTGTCTGTAGAGGTGTGCCTGGTATCAAAGAAATACCCATTGGGTTAATTTCTCCATCCTAAAGTCTGAATTTAAAGATGGGAAACATTTACAATATTACGGTCTATAGGAAAATATAGGTTTCTGAGTTTCTGAGGAATAAAAGCTAAAAAATGAATAGTCTAGTGAATGTATTCTAAAGGCGTATTCACTAATGGTATTTTTCTTATACTCTGTTCAGTTTTATATTTAGATTTTAGTATTGACTAGCTTCTGTATCTTTTAGAAAATTACATAGGGGTTAATACCTTCTCTTTGATCTCAGGCTTATGTCTTAAAGCTTGAAATTTGATTACCCCCATATTCTTGGTTGGTATAATTATAAATGTGATTAGTAGAATAAAACATAATCATACTTTATAATCATACTTTATACTTTAATCATACTTTATAAAGCCAACCAGTGATTTTTCCACCTCAAAAATTTACCAGTTGACTTTTCTGAATAAGGTGCTGCTTATATTTCTTTTAATTCTCCCCCCCCCCAGTTATCCATCCCTTTAAAACCCATAAGTCAACTCATGACTTTCCTATTTCATCTCCTCTTTGGGGCATTTCAGTTGTCTTAATACTAAATCAATATTGATATTGCTGGCTACATTATTATTAATTTGTGAATACTATGAAAGAATATATTCACCCTTAACTATAGAAGCATCTGGGATTGCTACTCGAACAATAGTTTCCCAGATGGATTATAAGTATCCCTAGTAAGAAATAATCAGTCAGAGAGCAATTTAAGTTCGGCATTCCAGAGAGAGGGAGCAAGTAAACACAGATACTAGCAGTGAGTAATATCATATGAATGTAAGCAATATAGTGGAAGTAGAATCACTTAGGTGCAGTGGTCTGCTGGAGTTGATTCCTACTGGCTTTTAAGAACTAATTGTGTCTAGCTTTTCCCAACATCATCTCCAATGATATCACTTTGTTAGCTTGATGAAGGTCACATTGGGAGTACAAAGATACCACTGCTTTGGTAATAACATTTTAAATTTTTAATTAATTCTTAACAAAATTATACACTAGGATTATGCAGAAAACATGCAAAACAATGTCTAAGCCACTATGGGCATAAGGCTGAAAGTCTATATTTCTGACAAGTTCACCAGGAATATTTATATACTCTAAATCTTGGGAGGCATTGATAAACATATGATGGAAAACTGTTTAGGATTCCGACTCTGATGATTTGTAGTAGGAATGAAACTGGTGACCAGAAAACTAGTAATTTAGCATAATTCATGAAACAATGAAGAAGCTCTTTTTTAGGGGGGGTAAGTTCTAAAATTGATTGCTGAAGAGGCTGTGAAAAGGAATGGAGCACCTCAAAATCAGATGCAGTGCTTGTTTGTGCTGAGGAGTTTCAGAGGTTGAAGAAAAGTGAAGGGGGTAATCTGAAAGGAAGCACGGCTAATTTTCCCCAGGTCCAACAAGACATTTCCTACAGCATGAAGGAGGAAGGAAGCATTTGTCTGCTTTATTATAGTATAATGGTAATGAGTGTTGACCATTGTCAAAGTCTGGAATGCTTATAGGAGAATTTAGAGGAGAGGAATGGAGGACCCTCTCATTACCAGTACAGAATATACCTACTTGAAGTATGCAATGTATTGCTTTGGCAATATGACAAGACTGTGCTCAAGCCAAGCTGGAAAAGAGTTGTCAACACTTTATAAACTGTTGAAATAACTTCTTTATCAGTAGAGCATTGCATTGTCTCGCCACTTAACTTTCACAACTTTATCTTCTTTGAACTATTTAATTTCTTATTATGATCTTGAGTGCTTGGCAGATAGATGTGTATAAAACGACATAATGGACCTTTTATGGGCTATTCAACTGGTGATCTTTGAACTCGTATTGCTAAGTAGTGTGTGGAAAAATAAGCCATTTTAGCACAATTTTAAAAGCAATCTGCATTTCAAAACCACCCTGATGGTGTATTTTTTGAGTCTAGTAAGACATTATACATTGTTAAACTTTTAAAAAAATGATATGAGGATCTGTCAAGTTTAGAAAAGAGCGATTATATTCCATTCAGGTCACTGACCATAAATTTCATGACTGAGTTCTGGTATATTACCTTTCTACAGTCATTTTGGTTGTACTTAGAGGTCCAAAAAGATTCAAATTAAGTAAACTGGTAATGTAACTATACTCCAGATGAATTGGTTTAAGCAGTAAAGCCATAGATTGAAGAACTTTTACACAGGTAAAGATTAGGGTGTCACATACCACCTTCCACCTGTACTTATCTTTATAAGTATAGAGTTTCTGAATGTCTGTGTAATGGGGATGGAGATACTCTGTAGTTATATAAAACTCTTCCTCTCTGGGGGCGCCTGGGTGGTTCAGTTGAATGTCCAACTCTTGGTTTTGGCTCAGGTTGTGATCTCATGAGTCATGGGATTGAGCCCCATGTCAGGCTCTGTGCTCAGTGGGGACTCTGCTTGAAGATTCTCTCCCTCTGCCCCTCTCCCCACACACATGCATGCACATATTCTCTCTGTCTCAAATAAATAAATAAATCTTAAAAAACAAAACAAAATAAATCTTTTTTCTGGATAATCCTACACCACTAAGGAAGGGAATGGACCAAGATAATATTATTCTAAACTGTCAGGAGCCTATCAATATCCAGGACAAGATTAGAAAAAAATCATGTTAAGAACTGTAAGAATTTGAGGGGTGTCTGATTGGATCACTTAGTTAAGAGTAGGATTGTTGGGATGCCTGGGTGGCTCAGTTGGTTAAGCAGCTGCCTTCAGCTCAGGTCATGATCCCAGCGTCCTGGGATCGAGTCCCACATTGGGCTCCTTGCTTGGCAGGGAGCCTGCTTCTCCCTCTGCCTCTGTCTGCCTGAGCTTACGCTTTCTCTCTCTCTCTCTAAAAAATAAATAAATAAAATATTGAAAAAAAAAAAGAGTAGGATTCTTGGTTTAGGCTCAGGTCATGATCTCAGTTTTCTGGGATCTAGCCCTGCATCTGGCTCCATGCTCAGTGGGGAGCCTTCTTCCCATCTCTCTCTCCCTCGGCCCCTCCCCCCACTGTCCTCTTTCTTGCTCTCTCTCAAATAAATCAATAAATCTTAAACAAACAAGCAAACTGTAAAGAACCTGTGATTTTACCATGCTTTTAGCTAAAATATTTTCCTGCTCCAGGTTCATGGATGCTGCCAGAATATAGCTCCTGAGTCAGAGAAAGAGGACTTTATTACTCACAACCCAGTAGCAACATGAGTTTCAACTTTTGCTTGGTTCCCTACGTAACCTGTGATGGATAGACCCTGAGGTGGCCCTTCCCCGCCAAAAAATGATTCCTATCTCCTGATGTTCAGACTTACAGGTAAGTCTGCACTTGAGTATGGGAGGGTTCTACGACTTGCTTTTATCTGATAAAATATAGTAAATGCAATAAGATATCCTATTACATTATGATTAGGTTACACTATATGGCAAAGGTGATGGCATGTCACCACTATAATTACAGTACCTTACATAAGACTCTATTTTGGCAGATTGCAACTGAAGACTAATCCAGTTTATAGGCTTGATGAAGCAAATGACCAGGTTAGAGAACCCACTTGTCAAGGAGCTGCAGATGGCCTTTATGAACTGTGGGTAGTTTCCAGACAACAGCAAGTAAAACCTAGGGTCTTCTGTTATATAGCCAAAAGTAACTACCAGTAACCTGAATGAAAGTGGAAACAGATTCTTCTGTCAGGTCTCAGACGACAGGGAATCCTGTCTGGCACCTGGATTGCAGCCTTATAAGACTCTGAGCAAAGGATCAGGTTAAGCTGTGCATGGATCCTTGACCCATGGAAAGTGTGAGGTAACTGTAACTGCATTTGTTTTAGGCTCTTATATTTGTGATAATTTGTTATGTCAGTATAGAAAACACTGCTGAAGTCCCCTGGGAGCAATGCAGAATCAGACCTAGGTAGATGGTGCGCACATAGTGGGTTCCTGTCATAGCTGATGAACCCTGAGATTAGGAAACTAATCACAAGGAACTTTCAGCAAAGCTCTTCTTTAGAAGGACCCATTACTTTTATAATGCTGGATGATGAACAGATCTGCTCTGTGACCACAAGGAAGACACAATCTTCATTTTCTAGGGTTGTTTGATTTTTCTTGAGAAAGTAGTCCAAGACAACTGTTGTCACAAGTTTCACTATGGAGAATTGTTGCCAAGAGCTCAGGGGTTCTTTAGCATTCTAGGAGAATTTCCATATACTCAGCAATATATAGTTGTGTGGGAGAGACCACAATTATGTCTCATTCGTGCCAAAATGTCCATTTGGGGCAGTGAAATGGGAGAGAAGTAACTGAGACTATTCTATAAAATAATATTTAGTTATCTATAGTTTTTCCCTTGATAAATTTAAGTTATAGTCACTGCTGCTAATATTCAGGTAATATTCTGCTTTGGTGTAGAACAGCTATGGGAATGTGCATGAACTTAAACACATCCATAAAAAGATGAAGGGAGAATTTTATGTTCTAACTGCTTCAAATGTAAAGAAGATATAGAGGTATTTTCCCCTTTCTAGTACTCAAAATATTAGTATTTAGGATATATAAACATAAGGATCTGAAGCTATTACAGATATTAATAAACTTCAGGAGAGTCATTTTAGTTAAAATATTTTAAGCTATATTCAGTTTTTCAAGGGTTCCTAATATTTTTAATACAAAGAATTAGTAGATCATGATATGATGGATGAACTTAATTTCTGGAGTGCTTGATCAGGAGGGCTGGGATATCAGACTAAATAAGTGAGAGTTTATTGGTTTGGGAATATTCATTCATGATGCAGGATTTAAGATCCTTGAGGATCTCAGGAGATGATGTGAACTCTATTGGAATAATTCGTGGCAGTATAGAAAAAGTGATGGCCGAAGTGAGCACCCAAGAATGGAGTTACTCAACTTGTACCCTCAGAAGAAATTTAAAAAATGGATGATTTGTAAGCTAAGGAAGTTGTCATTAAAAATGTTTAAAATTCTTTCCCAGTTTCTGGACTTCAGACAATTTTGATTAAGGATCCACTTGTTAAAGGGATTGTTAGGTCCTTTGACAAAATAATTCTGTAACACATTGGCAATGTGCAAGATAAAGATTGACTCAGTCTTTTCCCAGTCATTTACTCGGTATAAATTTACAATGGAAAAAGAGTTTTCAAACATTTTGAGGACTAATGTACTTTGGTATTCAGAGATTTTTAACATCACTATGTCTTATTTATTTATTTATTTATTTTGAGTGTGGCATATGAAGGCTAGTTAATAGGGTAGAACACTGGGTAATATTCAGCTCATATTAAATTCAGAGAGCCATCCTAATGGACTAATGTAAAGTTAGGATAGACATACTTGATTGTTTGTGCAACCCCCATGTGGGGATCTTGGCATGAGGTAAGAACTATATAGTGGGACAAATCAAATAGAAGTCCCTGCAACCCCCATCAGGGACAAAAGTGTTACAACCTGGAGAGGATGAAAAAAATAATACCACCTTTAAGGATTTAAAGACTTGGTCCTCTGCATGTTTCCATTAAGTTCATCAATATTCACCAATATTTTGCTAAACCAGGTTGATCCTTGTAGATGATAGTACATTATCACAAACTCACCTGGTAGTAGCCTCCATTGCAACTGCAATTGCCAGACATGGTATTTGTTTTTTTTTTTTTTTAAAGATTGTATTTATTTAGTTGACAGACAGAAATCACAAGTAGGCAGAGGAAGCAGGCTCCCTGCTAAGCAGAGAGCCTGATGCAGGGCTCGATCCCAGGACCCTAGGATCATGACCTGAGCCAAAGGCAAAGGCTGTAACCCACTGAGCAACCCAGGCGCCCCCAAACATGGTATTTGTACTAGAGCTGAGGTAACATGGCATCAACACATGAAGCAGTCATAGATTTAACAAATGTGCTATTTTCTATCCATATTGAAAAAAGGTTTAGAAACATTTTGCATTCACATATGGTTGCCATTGGTATATATTCACAATTTTTTTCCAGTCTATGTTAACTCTTGTGCCCATTAATAGTACAGTCCCAAATGATTTGGACCATCCAGATACCAGGTAGAACTAGATCCATTGAACATATGACAGTTTATTAAAGGTACTAGGTAAAACACGTGGCTAACAAATTGAAGGCTTTGGCAAGACACAGATATTTTAAGAGTGAGAGATGAACTCTGTAAAGTCTCAAGGACTTAATATATCAGTAAACTTTTTCGGGTTCACTGGCTAGAGTTTTTCCAGGATATCCCATCCAAATTAAAAGCATCTTTCATCCCTTTGCAAGTAGCCCTGCAACTTGGAACAAACAACCCAACAATTTCTGGGTTATTAGTATTAGTGAAGTTTATGGCAAATTCCCATGAGAGAATCACAAAATAATCCCCCAAAGTTCTAACTTAAGCTAATTCCATCTGCCATAGAGAATTTTACATCTACTGAAAATAACTCTAGTAAGTGAGCCCAGGAAGAGATGGACTGGCTATGAAACAAGTGATATGTGTCTATAGCTGTCCATAATAAGCTGGATTCTGGAAGATCCACCAAGTCATACAGTTGGTCAAGCTCAGAAATAATCCAGTGTCAGTTGGAAGTGGTATAAATGGAATTAAGTGTGAGCCAGAAAGAAGACATGAGCATGATTCATGAACTGATAGCCCAGAACCCATGCCATTGATAGCTTAATGCTCACTCTCCCTCTTTCAACTCACACCTATGGTATGTAGAATTTTATACAATTCAGCTGTTGAGGTAGGAAGGAAGGCAAAAATGGATAGCAGCTGCACTGGAGACTCACTCATGGGTGGCTATGAAAAACTTTGTAAAGGAAAATTTCCCAAGGCAATATACCTGGTCATTTACTTTGTTTAGAAGTGGTTTTAAGTTTAAAAAAAAAAGAAGTGGTTGTAAGTTAGAATATATACTGGCCTGTGGATATGGCTCATTGCCTGACCTACTACTTAGAGACCTGCAGAAAGACTGCAAGATTAAGGACAGAGCAGTCGTGGATCAAAAGTGTGCAAATGTACATATGCGAGTGGGCAGAAAGTGTGAAGTTCTTTGTATCATATTAACATCTTCCAGAGACCATCCGCCATAAGAGTCAGATTATACAACCAGTTAGGATGATTCAGTCACCTGTTGATGCCAGTGAGTTTCTAATATCAGCCACAGTGGGAATAAAAGGAACTTGGCCATGGTGGCAGGGATGCTGTTTCAGTGGCCTGATACCATGAGCTCCCACTTAGCAAAGCTGATCCAACTATTGCTATTGCTGAGTGTCCGACCTGTCAGTAATAGAGATGCTAAGACCCTAATGTGGCACAAACCCTTAAGAAGATAAATAAGCTCCCACTTTGGCAAGCTGACAACATTGGTCCTATTCTACCCTGGAAGGGTAAAAGAGACATACTTCATTCATTCAGATAGGAAAAGAGACATACTAGGTGTCAACTAGCACTACTATTAGGGAGCCTACAGAGCATTTGATCCAATGACATGGGGTTCCACAAAATTTCACTTTTAACCATTTTTATTTAAAAAGGATGTGTAGGAATGAGCCATGACTATGGAATCAAATGGTCATTCTATCATATGACCTAGAAGCTGTTGGACTGATAGAAGATTGGATGATCTGCTGATGGCAAGGCTAAACTGGCAACTCAGAGGTAACAACTTTAAGAGGATCAGGCATCATCCTACAGGATGCAGTATACATCTTGAAGCATAGAGGTTTATATGGGCTGTGTACTTAATAGGAGGAATTCATGGATCTGACCTTTACATGGAAAAGAAATGGCCAACTTTACCATAATTTCCAGTGGTGCCTTAAGGAAGATTTGTTTCCTATCCCTGCAGATCTGTGTACTGCAAGATCAGAAACTCTAGGTCTGAATGGAAGAAAGGTTTCAGTCAAAGGAAACAATAGCAGTTCTATTGAACTCTAAGAGAATGGTGCTGTTTGGTGAAGAGTGTGGCTTCAGGTTAAAATCCTGTATGGCGGGACGCCTGGGTGGCTCAGTTGATTAAGTGGCTGCCTTCAGCTCGGGTCATGATCCCAGCGTCCTGGGATCGAGTCCCACATCGGGCTCCTTGCTTGGCAGGGAGTCTGCTTCTCCCTCTGCCTCTGCCTGCCACTCTGTCTGCCTGTGTTTATGTTCTCTCTCTAACAAATAAATAAATAAAATCTTTAAAAAAAAATGTAATTGCCATTGTTCATTCACCTGGGACATCTCTCAGGATGTTCAATAATGCTCATTGATTGACATAAAGTTAGCATTTTGAAAAATAGCAGTCACATTCTTGAATGAACTCATAAGATAACTTCACATTTATCAATTTTTCTTCTTAGAATAATGTTCTTTTGACTGAGGAAAATAGTGAGGAAATGTTGATAACAAAAAGGAAAAACTGCTTGTAGAGCATCTCAATATTTTAATGATTGACCATCAGAATTCTCTTTATAATCATATAATTAGTCTTGGCTTCCTTGTTACATATGTCATTGTTGGAGTGAAATATTGCAAAACAGTGCATTCGTAAGAAAGAAAGATGTAAAGAGAAAATGCAAAGAAGTAAAGAAGGAAGGCAGGGGAGAATGAAGGGAGAGAATGAGGGAAAGGGGAAGGAAAAAAGGAAATCTTTAAACTTGGCATTGTTTTAATGCCCAGTAGTAAGAATACAAGTCTCTGGTTTTTAAAGCAGATATGATCTCTAAAGTCCCCATAATCATATTAAGAAATTGTTCCTTTCAGTGTGTTAAATGCTATCTAAATGGCCTAAATGATCTCTTAGAAATCAACCAGTGGAGCATATACTGGTGTATCTCTATCTCTGTTGATTTAAAAGTAGTAAAGTATATGATCCTTGTCTAAAAACCTACTTTTTCTACGAGGAGACAAGATTACCTTACCTGAAACCACTGAAGAACAATGAAATTTTTAAAAAGTGAAAACATTCTAATGATAAATTGTGTGTTTTAGCCTTTAAATACAGAAAAATAGAAATCCCTTCAGACTGAATTATTCAAATATGTTTCCATAAAAACAAAAAACAAAAGTGAGGTTTGTTTGCATCCTAATAATTTGATGGCATTTGAGTTGGCAGAGAGATGGAAGTGATTTCTATGCAGGTGAAGTGAGAGGCCAGGCCCTCCGGCCAACTGGCAGGACAGAGAGGATATTTGTTAGTAGCTCTGAACTAATTTGCCAATGATTTAGTAAAATATCTCATAACTAAGTAATTGACTTAAACTTTCTGGTAGGGGTTAGAAGTTGGTTTTGTGTCTATATATGTGTGACAGAAATCCACAATCATCTTGACCTTTCGTCTTGTTGTACCTTCCATTTATATTCAGGTGAAATTTCATTTTAGTAAATTTCCCTCAAGGAGTCTGAGGTTATATAATATCCAGCTTCCTGATTCTATAAGAAATCATTTTCAGAGCTTGCAATGTTGTTTTTCTTATTTTCTACAATAAATAATTGTATATAACAGATATTCTCAGTCTTTTACCATGCTGCAATCCCCATAAAGAAAAATTATCTGACTTATGCTGCTTAAGGTATAATTTTTATATTATGTGTCAGTAACTGCAGAGTGTATTAAATCAGCAATAATAAAATTGACATGGATCATTTGAATATTACTTAGGTTTGTGTTCATTTTGCTCATCGTAAAGGCAAAGTATTACAGAAAAACAAAATTATTTTACTAGTTGTCTGGGAAGGATTGGTGTGCCCCTGACTTTTATTGAGGAAAACTTATCAAAGGTTAAATGGAGGTATCTGTCCCTCTTTACGGATAATAAGAGAGAGTGGTTTCAATGAAGGCGAAGCAAAGGAAAATAAACCCTTAAATCTTGTGATTGCCCTTTTATTCTTTTTTTTTTTTTTTGAGTTCTCACTTAGAAATTTGAAATTGCAATAGTATATACCAGGAAGATGCTATTCTTGATTACAAACCTCATTTTGCTGTTTGCTGTTACACTGACTTGCAACTGAAGCTCCAAAAACAAAACAAAAACCACCAAAACTAATTAGTAAAATACCATTATCATGGGTTTATAAAAAAATAAAACATCTAAGACCAAGTTGAGGATTGGAAATACATTTGAATTTAGTGGAATTAAAAAATGATAGAGCTAATATTACGACTCGAGTCTGTCCAAAAGCTATATATTTAAACCGAAATAGTTTTCAAGAATTTTGATCTCAACTCTAAATTTGGGACCATGAAATACCCAAAGCTTTATTTAGGAAAAAAAAAAAAAAATCTGCTTTCTTGCTACAGTACAGTTCCACAGAGCAAATAGTTGCCATATTAACAGATAGCCTTAATTGCCAATTTATTTAAGTAAATGGTGAAAAATATCAGTGTGAAAGAAACCTCTTCCTAAAGCAAGTAACAAAGAAGGTAAGGTTGAATTCCTCAGAATTATACGCTATACATTATTCATAGTACAAACAAAAATACTAATAAAAAATAAAACTTGATATCTGTTCTTAAGCTTATAGTATTGATTCATTATAGTATTAATTTGCTAACAAACATCTGTTGGACATCCCATATGATTGAGTCATTGAGCTAGACCCCAACAGAGTTCAAAGTTGGATGTCTTGATCCCTGCTGCTGCAGAGTTCATTGTCCGCAGAAAGATTCGGTGTATAACATAGGAGCTAGTAATTTAATAATGAGTAAGATTTATTATGTTACAATGCCAATCTTTGTTTGAAGCACTTAATAAGTTCTAACTTATGATTCCTTGGAACAACCTTTCTGAGTGAAGTGTTCTAATTATCTGCAGCAAAGAAGCTGATGCTTAATTAGATGAAGACATTTGATTAAGACCTGGTAAGTAGTGAAACTGTGTTTTAAACCTGTCAGTTCAACTCTAGTGATATTTTTTAACTGCTATGCTGTACCAAAAAGGAGTCTTTCTAAAAACTGCTGATAACATATATTTTTATATAGGTTATATAATACATATATATATATATATGATAAAGTACATATATATTATACATAATATATTTTTATAGATATAACAGTTTTAGTACTCATGTACAGAAGTTATTTTATATAGTATCTCATTTGATCATCATATTTATCCTTTGGAAAGCTTGAACTTTGCCCCACTATTCATAAGAGCAAACTAAACTAAAAAAATTAAGAGAAGTAATGGTTTTTATGGTGTCCTGTTTGCCTCTGAGGGACCATGTATAGGGTATATCTTCATTATTTACTACTTTAATTTCCAAATGGTTGAATTTAATATAATTTAGACTACTAATTACATATATGCTGCTATGTAAGAAAAAATAAGTTAAATTAAAAATAATTAGTGACATTCAAATGTTCATTCAATTAATTAGAACTGGTAACAATATTTTCTTCTCTATCTACACTGGACATACTTCTCTGATCCAGTGTTTGAAAAGAAACATGCTTCTTGTCTTTTTTGTAATGGGTTTATGAAATTCAAGACTGTGAACTAACTGAAATATTTCCTTATCAATATTCTGCTTCAAGACTCAGGCTTTGTTGGGTCCATCAATCCAAAGCTATAAATTCTGTCATAATCTGTTCAATCTTAACCAATTCTGCACTTTATAAGACCCATGAAAAGATGTTCAGCCTCATTAGCCATTAGGTACATGCAAATTAAACCATGATGAGATGTTACTATACATCCATTAGAAATGTTAAAATATAATGAAAATACCAACCGCTGGGGAGTATGTGAAGAGACTAAGTTTCCTGTAAGAGGGCTGATAGAATTGTAGAATGACATAGTCATTATTAAAAATATTTTGCAAGTTCCTTAAAAAATTAACCGTACAACCCAGATGACACTGTTGGACATTTCCCTGAGAAATGAAAACCTCTGTTCATACAAAAACCTGTACATTGAGGTTCATAGCGGCTTTATTTTTAATATTAAAACCTGTAAATAAATATCCTCTCCTTATGTCTATGGGAAGGACTGCTAAGACTCTATCTATGTGGTGTTGTCCTTTATTACATAAATTAAATAATCCTAGCTCTACTTAATCAACATTCTGCTATCCTTTTTGGAAGTTGACAAGAGATATAGTAAATATTTGAGTCTTTAGTATTGGCTGGGCATGGGGGATGCAAAGATAAAAAGCAAAAGAGGCCTGTACTCTCATGGAGTTTGGAGTTTAGTGGGGAGAGTATATGAAAAACAGGCAAATCCATAAATGAATAAATAATTACAAAGTATATTATCATGAGGGAAACAAATAAGATGCTTCTATTGAGAACAAGGACTGACAAATTATTGCCTGTTTTGTTAAATGAAGTTTTGTTAGAACACAGCAAAATCATTTGTTTATATAATCTATGGCTGCATTCATGCTACAAGGACAGAGTTGGGAATTGTAACCGAGGAATGGCTTATAAAGTCTAATATATTTACTAGTTGGACCTTTAAGAAAAAGTTTGTTGACCTCTGATTTGGGATAAAGATATTTTGAGTCTCAATTCCTTTGTTTTTTTTTTTCTCTTTTAGCAACATCATATCTGTTAGCAGCAGGTGTTGAGGATTTTGTAAAAATGATTTTTTGAAAACTTGTCTGATCCTTGTATAGTAGTATATCAAAGCCTACGTCTGGTGGTCTATTATATGATAGTGTATTCTAATTACAGCTAAATTATGCACCTTGTTGATCTTTGGTAGTAGGATGATATGGTTTTCAAATCATAGGAGAGGCCCATCAGTAAATCTTAAAGTCAATTTTCTGGTCATAACCAGCATTTTCAAAAAAAAATGGAAGAGACTAGATTAAAATAAAATGTCATGCACATTGTAAAGGCAGGATTGGCAAGATTGCTTATAAAACCATTGTTTCAAATTGGTTTACACACACACACACACACACACACACACAAACACACATACACACATTTATTCTAGTTTATTGTTTATTGTCACCAGTTCAGAAAAGTTTGAAAGTAATTGCTTTTTTAACGTTATTTATATATTTGAGAGAGAGAGAGAGAAAGAGAGAGAGAATGAGAGAGAGAGAGAGAGAGAGATCCTAAAGCTTATATAATTTTGGAGGTATTCTTTAAGAAAAAGAATCCAAAATTGTAAATCCTTGCCAGGGGCCCATGCAGATGAGAATCCCAGAACCACAAGATTCATTTCCTTCTGACTAAAGCCATCTTTGTAATTCTTTCTACAATGTATATACTAAGGAATGCTTAGAAATGATGAAGCATGGGTGGAAAATTGAAATACTGAGAAAGTGCTTGAGGTTAGCAACCAGAAATCACGTAAAAAGAAAGTTTATTTCTTTAGGCTAAATTTAACAGGGTTGACAGAATCTTACATTTTGTTTCATTTTCCTTGTTACTTTCTGCAGTAACAGCTTTAGAGATCAGATGTTCTAATAAGAAATATGCAAAACACATTTTATTTTTACATTTTTAGTATAAGCAAACTTGAAGACTTAACCCATAGAATAATTGGTAGATCATAAATATTTAATCTTGCTTTGTGGAAGATGGCACAGGGTAAGAAGTATATAGTAGAATTGGTTGCCAACTCTACCCAATCATGATTCCCAATCTCCCATTTCTTTTCTCTTTTCTTTTTAAAATTAATTAATTATTTTATTTTAATTATTTTATTTTGTTTTACTGACTTGAAGATACTGTCTGTCTGCAGAGAGTCTGAAATTGCCAGGTACTCACTTTCCAAGGCAGCCTTGAAGCTAGGGCAAAAGCATATGGCATATAGTCCTCTACTGGCAAATAAGACTTTGGAAATCTGATGAATGCACTCTGGAAAATTATTTCTTTTCAAACAAAAAAGGCCTATGAGAGACTTTCCTAAGCCAGGTGCCACAACTGGATTTAATACCTGAAAATGTCACACTGTCCTGCGATCTTAAAGAAACAACCTAGATTCCAAACCAATATGTTCAGGATTGCGGTACCAAAACAAAACAAAACCCTAAGAACCTGGATAACCAACATTATCTATAAGGTGCTGAATTAACTATTTCACCTTTGAGATATAGAAATTTGCAGTTATAAACTTCCTCAAGGTTTTAGTTTTCACTCAAGTATTTTCTCTCTCTCTCTTTTTTTTTTTTTTGTTGTTGTGGTAGAAAACACATAATATGAAATCCACCCTAATAAATCTTTAAGTGCATAGTAAAGTATTGTTAATTATAATTACAATGTTGTACAGATGTCTAGAACTTTTTTTATCTTGTATGATTGAAAAGTTATACTTAGTTAATGGCAGCTTCTTATTTTCCTTTTCCCATAGCTCCTAGAAACCACCATTCTATTTTCTGTTGCAGTGAGTTTGACTAGTTTAGATAAGTAGAATCATGGAATATTTGTCTTTCAGTGACTGACTGACTTTCTTAGCATAGTGTCCTCCGGGTTAATCTTTATTATAGTATGTGACAGGATTTCTTTTTTTGTGGCTGAATAATAGTCCACTGCATGCATATAACACATTTTCTTTATCCATTGCTTGTTGATGGACACTGTTGTTTCCACTTCATAGCTGTTATGCATAATGCAATTAACATGGAGATGCAAATATCTCTTTGAGATTCTGATTTCAGTTCTTTTGGATATATATTTAGAAATGAGGTTGCTGGATCATATAGTAGCTTAGTTTTAATTTTTTGAAGAACTTCCATAGTGTTTTCCGTATTGACTGTACCATTTTACATTACCAACAGTGTACAGAATTTCCAGTTTCTCCACACCCTTGCCAATACTTTTATCTTTGTTTATTTTTATAATATTGTCTTTTCATTGTGTTGATTATTTCCTTTGCTGTGCAGAAGTAGTTTGATGCAGTCCCACTTGTCTATTTTCTTTTTGTTGCCTGTGTGTTTGATGTCATACCCAAGAAATTATTGCCAAGACCAATGTCATGAAGCCTTTTCCCTGTGTTTTCTAACATAAGTTTCACAGTTTCAGACTTACAGTTAAGTGTTTAATCCATTTTTTATGGTGTAAGATAAGAATAGAGTTTCATTCTTTTTTATGTGGATATCCAGTTTTCTTAACACCATTTGTTGAAGGGATTATCCTTCTCCCATTGTGTTTTCTTGTCACCCTTGTTGAAGATCAGTTGACTCTGCATACATGAGTTCATTTTAGGCTCTCTATTCCATTCCATTAGTTTATTTGTCTGTTTTTATGCTATTACCATTATGTTTTAGTCATGGAAGTTTTGATATATATTTTAAAACCAGGAAGTGAGATTCTCCAGCTTTGCTCTTTTGCAATATTGTTTTGGCTGTTTGTGATACTTTTTGGTTCCATATGAATTTTAGGACTATTTTTTCTATTATTGTAAAATATGCCATTGAGGTTTAATGTAAGGTATTGAATATATTTCTTTGGGTAGTATGGACATTTTAACAATATTAACTTTTCTAATTCGTAAACAAGGGATATCTTTTATTTGTGTCTTCTTTAGTTTCTTTCATCAATATATTAAAGTTTTTAGTGGATGAGTCTTTCCTTCCTTTAGTTAGGTTTATTCTGAAGTTTTTTTAATGCTATTATACAATGGAATCAATTTTTAAATGATTTTTTGCATGCCAGTTTTGTATGCTGTAATTTTACTGAATCTGTTCATTAGTTCTGGCAGTCTTTTGGTGGAGTTTTAGTATGTTCTTAATATAAGATGATGTCATTTACAAATAGAGACAGTTTTACTTTTTTATTTCTCATTTGAATGAGAAATTTTATTTTTATTTCTTTTTCTTCCCTAATTGCTCCTAGTTCTATATATTGAACAGGCCCTTACTTTGGGACCTTATTTTGTGGGGAAACACAAGGAAGGAATAGGGCACAGATATATTGAGACCTTCAGAAGTGGCAGGAGTGAAATCAAAGGATTTTATAATCCACCAAGAAGATTGCTGGATCAGCAACCAGGACCATATGATAGACCAATAGGTTATTGTGGAGCTGGGTGTGGAAGTTATGGAGGTTTTGATTACTATGGTGGCTATAATAATTATGGCTACAGAAATGATGGCTTTGATGACAGAATGAGAGATGGAAGAGGTATGGGAGGACATGGCTACGGTGGAGCTGGTGATGCAAGTTCAGGTTTTCATGGTGGTCATTTTGTACATATGAGAAGATTACCTTTTCATGCAACTGAAAATGACATTGCTAATTTCTTCTCACCACTGAATCTAATACGAGTGTATATTGATATTGGAGCTGATGGCAGAGCAACAGGAGAGGCAGATGTAGAATTTGTGACACATGAAGATGCTGTAGCTGCCATGTCTAAAGATAAGAATAACATGCAACATCGGTACATTGAACTCTTCTTGAATTCTACTCCTGGGGGTGGTTCTGGAATGGGAGGTTATGGAATGGGAGGCTACAGCAGAGATGGAATGGATAATCAGGGAGGTTATGGATCTGTTGGAAGAATGGAAATGGGTAACAATTGCAGTGGAGGATATGGTGGAACTCCTAATGGCTTGGGTGGTTATGGCCGTGGTGGTGGAGGCAGTGACGGTTACAATGGGCATGGTTACTAAGGATTCCCCAAAGTAAGGGCATCCTTACTTTGTTCCTGATCTTAGAAGAAAAGCTCTCTTTCACTACTGAGTATGATGTAAACTGTAAGCTTATCATATATGGCCTTTATTATGTTGAGGTACATGCCTTCTATACTGTTTGTTGAGAGATTTTTTTTTTAATTCCATGAAGGGACATTTTATTTTCTCAAATGACTTTTTTCTCAAATGATATTTCATTTGATATTTCTTTTCATTTCATTTGATATTTCATTTGATATTTTCTCAAATGATTTTTTGCATCTATATTGAGATGATCGTGTGATTTTTTAGCTTTCATTGTGTTAATCAACATTCATTGATTTGGGTGTTTTGAATGATCTTTGCCTCCCAGGAATGAATCTGACTCAGTTGTCTTGTATAATCATTTTTAATTAGTTAATTTTAAGATTTTATTTTATTTCCTTGATAGAGCAAATTTTTTCTTGACAGAGCAAATATTTTCTTGACAAAGCAAGAGAGGGAACACAAGCAGGGGGAGTAGGAGAGGGAGAAGCAGGCTTCCTGCTGAGCAGAGAGCCCGATGTGGGGCTTGATCTCAGGACCCTGGGATTATGACCCGAGCCAAAGGTGGATGATTAACGACTGAGGCACCTAGGTGCCCCTTGTATAATCATAATCATTTTAATGCTCTCTTCATTTGGTTTGCTAGTACTTTGTTTAGGTCTTTGCATCTATATTTATCAGGGTTATTGGTCTGTGGTTTTCTTTTCTTGTAATGGCCTTATCTGGCTCTGGTATCAGTGTAGTACCAGCCTCATGAAATGAGTTTGGAAATGTTCCTTCTGCTTTAGATTTTTGAAGAGTTTGAGAGGAATTAACATTAATTCTTCCTTAAATGTTTGGTATTATTCACCAGTGCAACCACCTGGTCTTGGACTTTCTTTTATTGGGAAATTTTTGATTACTTATTTAATCTTTTTCTTTGTTATTGATCTGTTTATATTTTCTATTTCTTCATGATTCAATCTCATTAGGTTTTTTGTTTCTAGGAATTTTTCCATATCTTCCAGATATCTGTTAACAAATCAATTTGTTGATGTATAATTATTTATACTAGTCTCTTTTGGTCCTTTTTATTTCTATCTAGTCTATTTTAAGCTGATAACAACTTAAGCTTAATCACATACAAAAACTCTACAATTTTACTTCCCTTCACCACACTTTATGTTATTATTGTCATGGTTTGCTTTGTTTTATATTATGTATCCATTAACAAATTTTTGTCATTTTAATTATTATTAACTTTTTTTTTAATTTTTGCTAAATTAAAAGTAATTTATACAGTATAAATCTCTTTAAACTCAAAAGTTTAGATCATTGGGTTTCTTGAATCTGGATGTCTATTGCCTTAGACTTGGGAAAATTTCAGCCACTATTTCCTCAAATAAACTTTCTTCCCCTTCCTTTCCCTCTTCTTCTTTTTCAACGACACCATAAACTGTGTATATTGGTCTTTGGCAGTATTCTACAAAGTCCTTTAGCTTCTCTATCCGTTTTTTTAATTCATTCTTTTTTTTTTTTCTTTTTGCTTTTCTGACTGGAAAGTTTCAAATGACCTTTTATTCTTTTGTTTTCTCAAGTCAGTTGTTGAATTTTTCAGCTCATTTATTTCATTTTTCAGATCCAAATTTCTTTCTTTCTTTTTTATATTTTCCATCTCTTTATTGACATTCTCATCTTGTTTATGTGTCACTTCCTTGAACCCATTGAGCATCCTTTTGATTATCATTTTCAATTTTTTGTCCACTAATTCATATCTTCTTTTTGTCTGGGAATCCATATACCCTCTTTTCTTTAGGGTCTGTTTCTTGAGTATTTATTTTGTTCCTCTGATTGGTACATTTCTGTTTTTCTTTGTGTTCCTTGTAACTTTGTATTGGTGTCCACTTATTTAGAAAACAAACAAACAAACAAAACCCAGCCACCTTTCCTAGTCTTTAAAGACTTAGTAAGGGAAGACCTTCACCTGTCAGCCTAGCTGGAGATATTAGAGACCTTTCAAATCCTTTCCTTCCCTTCCCTTCCCTTCCCCTCCCTCCCTCCCTCCCTCCCTCCCTCCCTCCCTCCCTCCCTTTCTTTCTTTCTTTCTTTCACATTGATGTTTATTTATTTATTTATTTATTTGAGAGTGAGTGTAGGTGGGGGGAGGGGCAGGGGGAAAGGAGAAAGAGAATCCTAAGCAGACTCTGTGCTGAGCCTGATCCACAGTTCTATCTCACAACCCTGAGATCATAACCTGAGCCAAAACCAAGAGACAGATGCTTAACCAGCTGCGCCACCCAGGCACCCCTCAAACCATTTTCTATGGATGTGTCTTTGGATTTTTGGATTACTTAGAAGGATCTGGCCAGTTCTTTAAGAGATCATAATCTCTTGCTCCCTCTGGTGTCCATCTGTTGTACCACGGGTACTCTGAAGCAGCAACATCCTGTCCTATGTTTTTTGTTTTCAAAGGTTTGCATCTGGAGTAAGTGGGTTCCTTTAGTGACCAAAATTGAGTTAGACACAGACTGATTCTTTAGAGTCCCCTGAAAAGCCAGAATATTGAATATGTACACTCCATTCTTCACTGTCTCTCCTGAGGGGAGGCCAGTAAGCTATATTGGCTTCTGCCTCATACCATTGGGCCCTGTGGAGTAACAGCATCTTCCCCTGGTATTTTTGTCAGGGGCCTTCAGGCATCTAGATTATATTGGTTCCCATCTAAACTCAGAGGTAGGCAAGACAGAAGCTAGTCTCTCAAGTAACCCTTCTGAAAAAGCCAGTGCACTGGCTGTTTGGTCCAGTCTTCTTTTTCCCTCCCCAGGGAGAAACTACGATCTTGAAATTTTCTCCTGATCATGTGGCACTGCACTGGGGGGATGGAGAATTTTCCCTACCAGCTTAGATTTGGCTGTTTTTTGTTTTTTTTGGTTTTTTTTTTTTTTTACTTGCCTGGGGTGTAAGAGACTCTTAACTGGTTTGTGGATTTCACACAAAGAAAATTGGTGCATGTATTGTTGAATTAGTGTCTCCATGGGTGAAAGGAGGGTCTGGAGCTTCCTGTTCTCCATCTTATTGGCATCACTGTATCCAGTCTCTTGTTGCTGGAATATTTTTAACCATTACAGGGAATTTGGGGGAATACCAAAGAAAATGTCTCCAAAAAAGGATGTGCTTCCATATAAAGACTGTTACTAAAACAAAGTATTAAAGCACGAGTTTAAACAAAAGATATTTTGATATTGAGGACACTCAAATAGGAACTCCTCCCACCCTTTATTCAATTCAAATGAGGTGATCAATGTAGATAAATCTTCAGATATTCAGCAACATGAGGAGAGAGATGTTTGTCAGCTTCATGATTCCCCTTCATAATCTAAAAGTAAATAATGTAACAACGTGTCAGTTAAAAGTATGGATATAAATGTGTTGTTAAAATATCTATCTTCCCCTGCCCCCCAACCCAGATATTCCACCATGTACTTAGAAAAGACTGTTTAGCCCAGCTATATTTTAGGAAATTGTCTACATAAGGAATCTAATGCCCCTGGGACAAATGCACCTGGTGTGCTATGTATTTTAGTGCACTTTATTAAAGGTATTATGTCTTAGCTGTCCTCTTGATTCTAGACCATTCTTTCTTCAAATGCTCCTGAACATCACCACATCATAATCTTTTTATGCACTAGGTTCTTCATGAAATTCTTTACCTACGTTTAATCTACATTCTTATAGTTTTCTTCAGAACTTCTTATTTCTATAGTCTTGCTCTATCTATCCAGATTTTTCCTTATAAGTAACAGGAAAACACCTAGCACTGTGGCTGGAACAATAAATGCTTTTTTTGGTTTTGTTTTGTTTTGTTTTTGTTAGGGGCACCTGGGTGGCTCAGTTGGTTAAGTGACTGCCTTCAGCTCAGGTTATGATCCCAAGGTCCTGGGATCCCTGCTCAGTGGGAGCATGCTTTTCCCTCTCTCTCTGCCTGCTACTCTGCCTGCTTGTGCTCTCATTTTTATTCTATTTCAGCCACTGGTTTTTGAGTTTTTCTGTTTTATGAGTGAATAAAAATTCCAATTAAAATAGAGTGACTGGAACACAGAGCAAGAGAGGAGTCCTTGCTTAGGAAGGCAGTTTGAAAATATTTGGAGGGAGATAATAAAATGTATTTTATCCCATGTAAGGAATTTGTACTTTGTTTCATGAGCTAGTGTTTCTCAATCCTAGCTAATTTGTAATCACTTGGAGACATATGGTCCAGGTCTCACCCTAAACAAACTGAATTAATCTATAGGGCAGGGGTTTTCAACCTTGACTTCACATTTAATCATGATGATGCCCAGGCCATATACAGATTTAGTATGTCAAAATCTCTGAAGGTGGAGAATTCAGGCATCATTATTTTAAAAAATTCTCTCCAAGTTACTAAAATGTTCAGCCATGGATGAGAAACATTGTTGTAAGCAATAGGCTTAGAGCGTCTGAAAATAATTTTAAATAAGTTTAAGAAGTTTAGTTTATGTGTTATCATTTTGGCTACAGTGTGGATGATTGATCAAGAATAATTTACATTTTAGATTTATATATACTATCTTTCCCCAAATTGTTTAAAAGGGTTTGCCTTGGAGTCATAAAATCTCAGTTTTTTTTTACATTAACATGAGTAGGTATATCTCCCCCGGCAGAGCATCATATAACTTTTAAAAAACACCAGACAAAGAATCAGAGTATCCTAGTAAAGGCTCATCTTAACTGTGTCACTTGGATGTGGGTATGCTGCAGCTATTAGAAACTACACTAAAACTGACTTGATCAATATTTATTATTTTGCCTAACAAAGTCCAGAAATTCCAGGAAATTTGTTCCTAGAACAAAGTCCAGGAAATTCCGTTTCCTTTTTGCTCTTGAGGTACTCACAGTGCTTCAAGATTTAGTTCATTCATCTCATTAGTCGTGGCATAAGTCCTTCCACTTTGCTCCTCTGGTAATCCCGGTGATTTATGCGTTGTAAATCCAGGTGTTACATCCAAATAATAATATACAGACAGGAAAAGAGAATAACATTTTTTGTTGTTGTTATTTACTAAAAGCAAGGACAATTTCTGAGAAGCCCTATAAGCCCATTTCCTCTAACATCTTATTGGTCGGAATTATATCTCATGACCATTCTTTTTTTTTTTTAAATTTTTTTTAAAGATTTTATTTATTTATTAGCGAGAGAGAGAGAGAGAGCACAAGCTCAGGCAGAGGCAGAGGGAGAAGCAGGCTCCCCGCTGAGCAAGGAACCCGATGTGGGACTCGATTGATCCCAGGACGCCAGGATCATGACCTGAGCCGAAGGCAGCTGTTTAACAAACTGAGCCACCCAGGCGTCCCTATCACATGACCATTCTTAAACCCAGTCATTGTCTTAAGGCTAGATTGTCATGACTGCTTGTTCTCTATTCAACCTGCTCTCTGTGGATCTTATTGAAATTTGGCTTACAGTAGGGCAAATTGCATGAAACTTTTCAGAAAATAATATATATGGTAAAATATATAGCTAGAGAAAATCCCCACTATAAGAGATTTAAAACAAAAAGACAACCAGAACTGAACTGTGAGTACCTCAAGAGCAAAGAAGAAATGGAATTTCTTTATCTAGAATAAAAGTCACATGGAGAGCTTGTGGAGACACAGAGTTGAAGTGGAAGGCAGGGTTTCCTTCTGCTGGCAGCACAGGGTGGTAAAGGAGCACATAAATGAATTGAAAAAGACCTACTCTGACTTTCTTATTAATTATATTGTGAGCCTGAGCACTTAATCTTCCTTGGTCTCAGTTTCCTTAAGTTACTTAATCTTCCTTGGTCTCAGTTTCCTCAATATAATTATTACAATACTTTCTAGACTTGCTTATGTAATTAAAAAAAAATGAAATTAAATACATAGTTTAGCATCTACAAATTACAATTTTAAAGAAAATTTTGTTTTTATTTCTTTATTTGACAGATAGAGATCACAAGTAGGCAGGGTGGGGGGGGGCAGGCTCCCTGCTGAGCAGACAGCCTGATGTGGGGCTGGATCCCAGGACCCTGAGATCATGACCCCAGCTGAAGGCAGAGGCTTTAACCCCCTGAGTCACCCAGGCACCCTAAAGAAATTTTTAAAACATGTTTTATAGATATTATAATAGTAAATACAGTAAATACTTTATGGCTTTTGTAGATTAGATTGTTGTGGGCATTTATTATCTGCTTTGCTCCAGGTATTCTGCAAAAACTTGGTTATTTCACTTCTATGAAATATATCTTTATTATCCATCTTCATTTTAGAAATCAGGAGACTGAAGTCCATGAAATTTAACTAGTTTGCCTACTATTACACAGCTAATAAATGCCAAAGTTTAGATTCCAATACACTACTGGCAGATTACATAGATCATGTTTTCACGTTTGTTGGTGGGGGGATAGCCTTTTAATTTACTCTTCTAGTAAGCTTACATGTATACAAAGTTTGTACAAGAAACATTTTTTGAATAATGCTAAGCATGTTGTTTAATAAAGTTACCATTTTCTTATACCAGTGCTATATTATGTCCAAAATTTAAATCTAGTAGTGTAAGGCTAAAATTTTTTATAGCCTTGAATTCAGAAGCATTGAGAGCAAACATACAAAGTGTGACCCAGGGTTATAATGTTTCCCCTGGTGTAATGATATTTGTGTGATAGCTTCTTTGGAAAATATCTTAAAATCTTTCTCTTGAGGCCTTACTTTTATCAACATTAAAGTAAAGTTCTCCTATTCCGATTTTTTTTTCATGGTTAGGAAATATCTTTTTTATCTAAACATTAAGTTTTCACTGGTTATAATATTTATAGAGCATTAGATTTTGACATTTTGCATTATCATTATCTTAATTGGTTTATTGTATTTAAAGAAAATTGTTAGTACTTGGTCAGCCCTAAGTAAATCTTTTCTTTATAGCCTTTTGGCCCTAGTTTTCTCATCTTTTTTTTTAATTTTTTAAAAAAATTTTTAAAGATTTTTTATTTATTTATTTGGCAGAGATCACAAGTAGGCAGAGAGGCAGGCAGAAAGAGAGAGGAGGAAGCAGGCTCCCTGCTGAGCAGAGCGCTGCCCGATGCGGGACTCGATCCCAGGACCCTGAGGTCATGACCTGAGCCGAAGGCAGAGGCTCAACCCACTGAGCCACCCAGGTGCCCTAGTTTTCTCATCTTAAAATTAATGTGACTTCTACTTGTCTTTTATGATTTGATGAAGGAAAACCTACCTACTTTTGATAATAGCAAGGCACAATTGGATCATGATGCCTTAAGGTGTTTTGTTGAGTAATTCTTGTTGATTAAACTAGGTTGTATTTTAACTCTAAATTATAGTTACACTAGAAATCGGGTGGGTCTTGGTATGGAAGTTATAGGGGAATCACCATCCCAGATTTATGTTTACATAAAGAGCAACCTTCTGGAAAAGACTCATCTTGACAGAGAAGAGAATCCAGCTGCCAATATTTTTTTTTTAAGCTTTATTTAAACATATAATGTAACCCCACCACCCTCTCCCAACCCCTCTCCCCCCCACCCCCCTCAGTTTGTTTTGTGACATTAAGAGTCTCTTTTGGTTTGCCTCCCTCCCGATCCCATCTTGTTTCATTTTTACTTTTCCTACCACCTTAACTCCCACCCCCGTTGCATCTCCATTTCCTCATATCAGGGAGATCATGTGATAGTTGTCTTTCTCCAGTTGACTTATTTCGCTAAGCATAATACGCTCTAGTTCCATCCATGTCGTCACAAATGGTAAGATTTCATTTCTTTTGATGGCTGCATAGTATTCCATTGTATATATATACCACATCTTTTTTATCCATTCATCTGTTGATGGACATCTAGGTTCTTTCCATAAAAAGTGCTCCACATCACTGGGCATCAGGGAAATACAAATCAAAACCACAATGAGATACCACCTCACACCAGTCAGAATGGCTAAAATGAACAAGTCAGGAAATGACAGATGCTGGCGAGGATGTGGAGAAAGGGGAACCCTCCTACACTGTTGGTGGGAATGCAAGCTGGTGCAACCACTCTGGAAAACAGCATGGAGGTTCCTCAAAAAATTGAAAATAGAGCTACCTTATGACCCAGCAATTGCACTACTGGGTATTTACCCTAAAGATACAAATGTAGTGATCCAAAGGGGCACGTGTACCCGAATGTTTATAGCAGCAATGTCCACAACAGCTGCCAATATTTTATTAAAAACCAGTGAAAGAGTCAGCAAAAATGTTGATAAAGAAGATATGGTCTCTCAGATTGAGCTTTGGTTCCATCTTCATAGGCTCATCCCTGAGTTTTTAGCCTAAGGAACAACAACAAAATAGCAAGTTAAGAATTACACTAAATGAATCACCTCCGTCTTGAAGGCAGTGCAGCAGCTCTGATGTTAGTGGAGGAGGTTTGGCAGGACAATCCTTATTGTCCTGGGTATCAGCACACTCCTGACAGAACAGTAGCAGCAGAATATTTGTGGACACCAATAGGACACCTAGTATGTGGCCAGCTACATAAGTTGTGGAATCTCTGGACAAACAAACAAATAAAAACAAAACCAGAAATCAAAAAACAAACAAAACAAAACAAAAACCAAGAAAGCAAAAAAACAAAGGAACTCAAGGAAATTTTGGGAGGTGTAGGCTATGTCTGTTCTCTTGATTGTGGTAGTGTTTTCATCGAAGTTTGTATGTGTCCAGACTCATCAAACTGTACACGTAAATATGTGCAATCCTTTGCATGTCAGTTATGTATATAATAACCTTATGTAATAAGACAAAAGAAGGAAAGACAAAGGCTTTATATTGGGCTATATCAGTTTTATATTGCTGTGTAGCAAAGTACTACAAACCAAGAGGCCTCAAACACTACCTATTTATCTCACAGTTTTGTAGGTCAGAAGTCTAGCCATGGCATGACTGGAATTTCTTCTTTAGGTCTTTCAAGGCTGAAATTATGGTGTCTCTGGGTGTATTCTGATCTGGATCTTGGAGTTTTCTAAGATCATGTGGATGTGGCAGGCTACATTTCTTCACAGTGTGGGACTGAGATGCCCATTTCCTTGCTGGGTATCAGTTTTGGGCTATTATCAAGTCCCTGAGGCTGCCCACATTCCTTGCCATGTAGCGCCCTCAGTCTTCAAAGCCAACAACAGGGAATCTTCCTTGACTCAAGTCCCTCTTATGCTCAAATCTGTGATTTCCGGAAGATCCCATTCTCTTTTAAGAGCTTACCTGTTTAAGTAATGCTCTTCCAGTGTAATTACCTACCTTAAGGTCAGCTGTTTTGAGACCTTCCTTCAATCTACCTAAATCCCTTCACAGCAGCACCTAGATTACTGTTGGTTTCAGTAACTGGTAAAAGGTATGTTATACCAGGGACAGAGCATCTTGGAGTCCTTTTACAAGCAATGTAAGGACTCCGGAAAATATTATGTACAGGATTTACATATTTCACAGTCTTTTTTGTTCTGGTCCCATCCTTAGTTTCTCTTCTTTCCTATCATTTATCTACTATGCAAAGCAGTTCCATCCGAATGAGTTTATTAATTGTCAATTTAAAAATACTTACGTTTTTATGTTTTGGTCTGCTGGAAAGAGCCCAATTTGCTTTCTTTATCTTGGACTTTTTTATCTTATGTTTTACATAAATTCCGACTCTAACTACTGTATCATTTTTTCTCCTGCCATTTCCACTTAAAATGATCTTTTATCCATTTTTGTTGATCTACGTATGCCATTCATTTTTAGATTTTTGGTAATACAGGGGAGATATTTTAGTAGCAGCAAGCTATTTTTCTGAAACAAAGGATTTTGAGGTCACTCACACACTACCTAGTGAGCTATCCTGTTTTCATAAGTGAGACTTAATAAGAGGAACATTTTCAATAGAAGATTAAGGGGGATTCAGATTAGTTAGGTAAGGCATTAGAACAACTTTCTGTTCTAAGTTTTTCCTTTGTCCTGATTCAGAAGTACTTTGACTTTTTAATATCAACTACAGCTATATACTGAAATGTTTAGTTGTTTACATCTTAATTACAGAGCAAAACAGCAACAATTATGCATATTATTATATGCATAAAAGATTAATTCTTGTTGATTCAGCAAATTTGTTTGTTGTTTTTGTCTTTGTCCTTTAGTCTCCAAAATGGATTGCTGTTTATAGCAGGGTTCTCTGATTATGGCTTGCCATATGTAATGGAAAGTGCACTGTGGAGTTAGATCTAGGTTTATATCCTGGCCCTTCATGCAATCTGGATAGATTACATAATGTTTTTGAGCCTTACTTCCTTTGAAAAAAAGGAAGTAAGAAATATGTAACACATGGTTACTGTGAAGATTTATGAGATATTTTCAAAGCATATGGAACTAGTAGGTAATAAATTATTTTCTCTATCTTCACAATTTTGCAAAAAAATATGTATTTTATATTTAATATCTATTATATGTGGTAATAAGAGAAAAATGTGTACTCCTCCATGAAATAATATTGAAATAGAACATATTTAAAACCTCCTCTGAGTGTTAGACTATAAAACTGGCAGAGAAGTCCACTTTCAATCTTCTTAAAGATTTGGAAATGAGGTAGATACATTGGTTAACAATCAAATCTTGTTTTTGTAGGTTAATGTTGGCAGATAAGCTAATATTGACATGGGAGTATCCCCTTCAGTAAGAGACAAGGAAGAATATACTACTTAGAATATTATGCACTTGCATATTTCCTACTCAATATTTTAGATTAGTCATGGGGATATAACCATGCTGGACCTATGATTATATTTCATCATAAGTTTAAATATTTTAAACATAGTGCAAGCAGTCAGTCTTTACATGTTTGGTCAATTAGTCTCCTGCCTTAAAAAAAGAGTGTCTATATAATAGAGTATATATAGAGAGTATATATAAAGACATATACATACATATGTATGTATATATATGCATATATAGTGTATATATTGAATATATATAGTATATATTAATAAATTCAGATTTTTTTACAGAAGTGAATTCTGGAATCATATAAAGGTGTGATGATAGATGGAATGAGTGAAAGGGTGAGACTGAAGGGGAAAGAAATGTGTCTCATATGCTAACATGTGGTCACTATCTGGGAAAAATGACAACGTAAGTTTGACGTTTTTTATAGAGCAGAATTAAGGTTACATATTTAAAGCATTTCTTAAAAGTCATCTATGTGTTTTAAAACTTAAGTATTTAAAAAGTTTTTGCAATAGATATTTTAAAGTATGTTTAATCATTAAAGTACTAACAAAATAATTGGAAATATGTACTGCTTTACCTGTGCGAGGCCACTGTCTTAGATTAGTTAGCTCTATGAGAGGCGCTTTGGACAAAGGTTCAGAAAAGAGAGATACTGGGGAAATCTAGAAAAACTTTTAGAAAGGAATAATAATATTAAAAAGATTAATTAATGCTGGTACTCTAAAGGGGACCCTGGGAAGAACATGGTGAACAAGAAAAATAGGACCAAGTGGAGTGAAAAAATTCCTGCAGAGATGTGAAAAAGCTACAGTGATGACTGTTTCTTACACAAATATATTTCTATAGACAAACCATGAACTATGCATTTTAAAACAATTGAAATGGAAAGTTTCATTTAAGTCAAGGAATGTATGTATTGAGTGGATATTATGTATTTTAAACTATGCTAATTTATGTTGATACATAGTGAATAAAACATGATCTTAGTGTATTCTAGTGGTTCACAAGGGTGATAAGATTTATCTGGTTTAAAAAATTGCAATACATAATTATAAGATATAATAAAACATGATGATAGTGGCAAGGTCAGAGTCCTAGGAGATCATGAAGAAATATTGGCATACCTAACTTCTGGGACAGTCAAGCAAAGATTCATAAAAACATTATAACCATAGCTGAAATCTGAAAATAATTTGTAGTTCACAAGTGAGGTAAAGCAAAAAGGACAGAGTATTTGAAGAGTAATCTACCTACAACATCTGTTATACCCTTAGGAGTTGATCCTGGTCCAAATGAACTGGTGGTACTATCTCCCTGTTTGATCTGACCACTCCATGTGAATCCATCTTGAACTTGACATCTCAATCAAATAGTTTGACCTTCCCCAATTGAGGCTTATCATTTTTTAAAGATTATCTTAATTTTTAAGCTATATTATGAATTTTAGTATTATGCCTTGGTAGAAATGTTTAGTTCCTTCATAATAGATAGATTAACTTTAGTAGATATTACTCATTAAATCACAGAATCCCAAAAAAGAGGAAAAATATATAAATTTATTTATTTATTTATTTATTTATTTATTTATTTATAGAGCATGAGCAAGTGGGGGGAGGGGCAGAAAGAGAGGGAAAAAGAGAATCTCAATCAGACTGTGCCCTGAGTTCAGAGCCCATGGCAGGACTTGATTTCACAACCCTGGGATCATGACCTGAGCTGAAATCAAGAGTCAGATGCTTAACTGACTAAGCTTCCTAGGCTTTCCAAAAGAGGAAATATTTTAGATTTTTAAAATTTATTATTTGAGAGAGTGAGAGAGAAAGAGAGTTTAAGAGAGGACAAACAGAGGGAGCAGCAGAGGGAGAGGGAGAAGCAGATTTCCCCCTGAGCATGGAGCTGGACCTGGGACTGAATCCCAGGACTCTGGGATCATGACTTAAGTTGAAGGCAGATGCTTAACTGATTGAGCCACCCAGTTGCCCCATGAGAAAATATTTTAAAAAATAAAGCTGACTATATGGTTTAAAAAATTGTATTAAATTATTATATATGAGAAATGAACTATTCTTTTTTAAATTTTTAATTAATTTTTTAAGTAATCTCTATAGGCAGTGTGTGGCTCAGACTCACAATCATGAGATCAAGAGTCTCACATTCCAGTGACTGAGACAGCCTGGTGCTCGAAACTATTCTATATCCATTCCCATCATTCTTGTTCTGTAGAACTTACACTTATTTATATCTTATCTGTTTTTCATTTCTAAATGACTTTTATCCACTAAAATTGGTTTTAAGAAATGCCAGAGGATATTTCTACATGTATGAATTTAAGTAATATGATGCCATCTATCAACTCAGGGGAAATGAAAGCCACCCTGAGTTTGAGTTATTTGAAAATATGTATTAATTGCAATTTGCAAGGAGAAGACAAAACCATAATCATCGGTGCACCATCTATTACAATTCTTATGTGCCATTTTCATTTTGTTTATAAAATTGAGATTATATATACTTAATACTTAAACCCCTCTTCTCCCCCTGGCCTTTCCTCATATAAGTTCATAGGTTTTCTTTGTAGTCCCATAACTCTAAAGGAATTACAGACCTGATAAGTAGTTAATTTACGTATGCCCATCTCCCATAAATTTTAGGGTCTATAGATTCTTAACACAACTAGTACTTCACTATGCATTTTAAGGGGGTGGGGATAAAGAAGAGATGATACTCAAAATGTCATTACTTGAATAAATATATTAAAAATATTTTTTCTGAGCCAAGGAAAACAGTTATTTTTAAGAATTTTTCTTCTTTGGAGAGATGATAAGATTTAAAAATAAGTGTTATGTATAGAATATAGTTTTGATTAGTTTTCCCCTCAGTCAAACCAAAATAACAACTAGAAAAGACAGAGAAGTTAATGCTATTTATTTAAAAACAAAAACAAAAAAAAGAGGCTGTCACAATCAAAGTTAATATTTATCTAGGGCTCATTTTGTGCCAATTTTCTAAGGACTTTGTATTAACACACATTTGTGTTAAGTAAGCAGTATTAAGTCTCCTTTTCACGGAAAAGACAACAAAGGCATAGATAATTAGTTCATTGGTGTTGTACAGCTTATAATGAGCAGAAGTCCTTTGAACTTTGGCAGTCCCGCACCATACCCCAAGCTCTTTTTTATTTTTAATTTTTTCCAGACCCCAACTTCTTGATCATTATGCTTTCTTACCTGTTAGGTATAATCAGATCTAATTTTGTAAAACCACATAATAAATAGGATTTGCTGTCTTATCTACAATTTCCAAACTTTAACTATGAAATGTCTATATTTAGAACATAAAGTCAACATTACTGAAGAAATTGCCCTCAACAGAAATACTGTCTTTCATCCTAGAAGTGGTGAACAGAGTTATTTTATGCACCAGAGAGATCTTGGAAATCTTTTAGTATAACTCTTGACCTAAACTTTTTGATGTGGAGGAGTACACTATTTATGTTGTAAAACTGAAAATAATGATAAGACTCTTACAGGTTAGCAAAGTTGTTAAATGTGATTCTGATTAGTGGCAATTTGTTAGTTTTCTGATAACATTTTTTAAGTTCCTGTTTGCTGAGGCCTGGACCCCATGAAGCCAGATGTGGCTATGTCCATTAGAATGTGCCTTTTGGGGATGCCTGGGTGGCTCAGTTGGTTAAGCGGCTGCCTTCAGCTCAGGTCATGATCCCAGCGTCCTGGGATCGAGTCCCACATTGGGCTCCTTGCTCAGCAGGGAGCCTGCTTCTCCCTCTTCCTCTGCCTGCCACTCTGCCTGTGCTCACTCTCTCTGACAAATAAATAAATAAAATCTTAAAAAAAAAAAAAAAAAGAATGTGCCTTTTGCCCTAGTTAAGGGTGTTATTGTCTAGGGGAACACATGTTCTGATTAGATTTTTGGGTGATGTGTCCATTTCCAAAGTCAGGGGTGGACTCAAGTATATACAGATTGGCCTGAGAATGAGTTAGAATGGTTGTTTCCTAGGAAAGCTCCCTTTATTGAGTCTTTATTCAGAGCATTGTACTTGGAGAACTTTTAAACTTGCTTGAAGTCACACCACTAGCAATTGCTAAAATCCTCTCTTCCCATTCCAAATCTCCTTGCTCATTAGTAAAACAGTATTCTATGTGCTATTGTACTCTCCAGATACTGCCCCACCACTTATGCTGGAGTTCCTGTCACTCATTAGCCTTTTCAAATGCTCAACTACAGGTTTCTCCTGCTATCTGAAAGTTCGCTTTTTGCCTTACGCCCCTTTGCTTTTATCACAGACCTATGTTAGTGCCTGTTTTCGCTAACTGAAAGAAATCAAAGAGGATTTTTGCTTTTTTGAAATGGTTAATTGCTTCTTCGCTTAACACCATTTTGATTTTCAAAAGTTTCTGCAGAAATGCAGTACTTTCAAATAGTGGGGAAAACCCATACTATCAAAATGTATATAAAGATAATGACTAATTAGACTTTTACTTACAACTAAGGTTTAGTACCTAGCAAGAGTAAATCACTCCCACAGCAACAACTAGAAAAAAACAAAAGATGAACTAGAATTTTGTGTGGTTTTTTTTTTTTTAACTTGTGAAGAAGACAAGATGAACTAAAATAACGGAGAGGAAAGAACCCTTCTTAGATAAGATTAAGATTGTCAGGCCTTCTCTGTTGCTCAGGTCGTTGATTGCAGGGTAAAGTTTAGGCTTAATTTAGGCATAAGGTGATTAACTTAGATAGATTACTCAGTTGGGGGAAGAGAAAATACCCAAATTTATGATGGCCATGTGGGCTGATATGCTGGATTGGCATCTAGAGGAACTCTAAGTTCATAACTGTTTTCCTTTATGACAATTCTAAGTGCTGAGATGATGTGGAAGGCTGGGGGTTGGACTGGACAGCCATGCTGAGCTCTTTTAGCCTGATGGCACTTAGGAGACAAAGTCTTCCTAGAGAGATAACGTGCAGCAAACACACAATACATCTTGTCATGGAGACATTAGAAAAGAGAGGTGTCTAAGTCTAACTAAATTGCAGTCCAAGTTTGGTCCAGATTGATGACTGATTGAACTAAGGCAATAGCCTTCCCCTAGCTGCCTTCTCAAGGGGAGGAAATAGCATCAACTTCAGGGTTGGTTTTTATGTTTCTTTTATATACAATGTCCAGTATAAAATAGTGTATTTTAATATATATTAAAATATACCATTATATATAATACTTGATATATGTAATGCAAAATATTATATTTAATATAGAATAACTAAAAACTATACTGATTAAAATATATAGTAATGACATATGATAATGTATAATATATATAACATATGTATTTTATAGATATATAATGTGAAGAATCATTACAATGTGATTTTTTTTCTTTTTCATTGACCAACTCTTGTAATTTTTTTCCCCTTAATTTCTTCTTATCTTCTCAACCACTAAATGTTGTACTGCCCCAACTCTCAGGTGTCTAAACTATCCTTTTTTTTCCTCTACACTCATTCTTTTTGTGATTTCATCTATTCTCATGGAATTAAACATACTTATGAATTGATAATTGATATACCTTAAGACCTCTGTATGATCTTTAGTCTTGCATATGCAGCGGAATATCCCAGTTTTACTATATAGATGTCTACAGGCAAGTCAACTTAAAACATCGCTAATCAGCCTCCAGATTTCCATTCAAAATATTTTCTCTGTTTTTATCTCAAAAGATACAATCTCAGCTTTCCAGGTAATAAGACCAAAAAGGCTTGGAGTCACCCTTCATGCATTTCTTTTTCTCATTCCAAACTTCCAGTCCAACAGCAAATCTTGTTGAATTTGGTTTCAATGTATGTTAAAACTATGGCCACTTATCATTTGACTTACCCTGCTCAAGGCATAACTGTCTCTCTCCTTCAAGCCTGCTGCACTGCAGCTGGTCTGCTAGGTTACATGCTTGCTCTCCAGCAATCCCTTCTCACCACAGGACCCAGCCTGAAAACTTGTCCCCAAGACTGCTTTAAACCCAGCAACAGCTTCCCACCGCACTCAGAACTTTCCATCTCATTAAAATCCTTGTAAGACTCTACCAGGCACTACACAATGTATTTCTCTGTTACCTCTCTGAACTCTTCTCCTGTCTCTCATCTCTTTACCCATTTGCTGCAGTTATACCTACTGTTGTTCCTGAAATCAATGTCAGGCTGTGTGCTTTTGTGCTTGTTGCTCCCTATGCCTGGAATACTCTTCTCATAAAAGTCAGCTGGCACATCTCTCTCAGTTCTTTCTGGCCCTAATCAAATACCACTTTAAAAGCAGACTTTTTAAGGGCACCTGGGTGGCTAGTGGGTTAAGCCTCTGCTTTCACCTCAGGTCATGATCTCAGGGTCCTGGAATCGAGTCCCGGATCGGCCTCTCTGCTCAGTGGGGAGCCTGCTTCCTCCTCTCTCTCTGCCTGCTTCTCTGCCTACTTGTGATCTCTATCAAGTAAATAAAAAAAATTTAAAAAAAAAGCAGACTTTTTAAATTATTACATTTAAAACTGACACTCTTTCATCTTACACCCTTTACTTTTTTGTGCTTTGTTGTTTTCCTCACAAAACCAATTACCACCCCCCCACACATATTCACTTATGTACTTGACTATTGCTTTTCTACCACTACTAGAATATGACTGCAATGAAGGTAAGAATTTATTTTTCTTTCTTTGTTTATTGCTTTATTTCAATCACCCAGGACATGGACTGATGCATAGAAGGTACTCAATATGTAATAATTAAATAAATAAATATGATTAATGTTTCTTTAGCAAGATATGCTAATATGATCTCATTTTTTGTTTATTGGAAAGATATCTTTATTCAGCAACAACTTAAAGAGTATTGGAGTTATTTTATGGCATAATGAAGATTTTATTTAAATCATACTTTTAAATATTTTGCATAATGCATCATTGGGAAGAGAACACTCAGTGCTTCTATACACATATATAAAATGCAAACAGAATTAACTTAGGTAGGTGGTAGCAGGAAGCCAGATATGTTTGTAGTCAAAATTACTGATTCTTTTTTATTGAATCTTATGGAGTTAGACTAGGAAGAAAATGGAAAGAACATAGGATACGCATTATTAGATACTCATTTAGCAATTCTGGGAAATAGCAATTCTCATTCACATTTTCTCTTAGCATCCTAAACGTGGTCCTATCTGACAGTGCAGCCATGGGGAGATATGTTTTGAACGAGTCTGTTGCTTTTCCTTTCACAGTGAACTACACAATGCTCCTGTGTAACTTCACTTCTTAATCGGATCAACAGGATTGTACTGAAACTGAGTGTAATGCTGCAACAGTTGAGTTTTCCTTGAACAAGGGTGTCTTTTTCAAAAGATGAGTTTCTTTTCTCCCTTAAGAGAGTAAAATAGATAATACTTGTGTTCCTGCCCCCTAAATTTAGTAAAACTGGGGAAAACTTTAGAAAATATTTTTTCTGTCCCTGTATTTGCTTTGGCACACAAAGGAAACCTGAAAATTCAGCTCAGTTCACAACAGCTAAAAGAGGATTAAGATTGTTGCTTTATATACAAGGAGCATATTCTTTTAAATAAGAGAGAAGATTCTTATAACATATTCTGACTTCCTAAAACTTAAATTCAACAATGTTCATTACTGGCTCATCAGTTTTTCAACATCCTTTAAGATTAATGCAATCGACTCCATCCTTTTACACGTGACTAGCTTAATTAACAGAGTCATACTTTTTAGTCTTCTATATGTCAATCTTCAGCACAAAGTAATTGATCTACTTGATCAATTGTGTATCTCAATTGTTATAGATGCTACACTTCTGTATTTTTATAGTTACATATTATTAACAATAATAAAAATATTTTATTATCTTAGTAGGTAAAATTAACATTTTACAAATAGATTTAGCTGCAGGTATTTGCTAAAACACTTTATTTTGGAATGCATTCAATTATTTATTTGTAATTTGTGTACACCTCCAGGTTGCTCATAGGTAACAATATGTACATACTACACAAAACTCATATTTTAGCAAAAAAGCAAACCCGTGCATGTCATTATTGATATTAAGAAATTATTAGCAGCTGTTTCTGTAAAATATTTGTTTGTGGTATTTGTCATTACTTTTTGATATGTGCTATGCTATGTATGGAGACTAAAAAGATTGCTTAGAGAAAAATATTGGCAGTAGAGTCAACCACTGGACTAGTGTGATAAGTTAGTAAGTGAACAAAACTTTTTCCTGAATTTTTCTCTTTTTCTTCTTCTTTTTTTCCCCCCCCCTTTTTGTTTTTCTCTTGCCGAAGTATTATCTTTTATGATTCAATACTTGCTAAACCAAATGCTTACTGATGATCTGAACAGGTCACAGTCAGAATTCTTATGCAAATTATTCTCCAGAAAACAGTCCTTTAGATTTTTGGTGCAGTGTATTTATTTCAGCAGGTGGTTGTTTAGCTGGACCAGTGTGTGAATGAAGGAGGATGAAGGAAGGGGAAATAAAGAGTAGAGCAGTAGAGATGAGCTAAGAAACTTCATGACTGTGTATACCATATTAGTGATTTGTATTAGGTGTATATTGTAATAACAGATCTCTTCCAGATTATACTTCAAATCTCCTTGATTACACAGATAATCCCGTTGTTTTTTTTTTATCATAAACAATGGTTAAGACACCAAACCATAGACAAATGGAGATGATCCATTTAAACAATTGATGATCCATTAAACAATTTATAGACCAACAGGTAAAGTATTATAATTATATAAATATTTATAAAGATTGATGTGATAAATGTCTTTAAGATAACAATCTAAGAAAAAGACATAAAAAATCTAATCTTCATTTAAAAGCCCTCGATTATTGGGACACCTGGGTGGCTCAGCGGGTTAAAACCTCTGCTTTCAGCTCAGGTCATGATCCCAGTGTCCTGGGATGGAGCCCCGCATCAGGCTCTCTGCTTAGCCGGGAGTCTGCTTCTTCCTCTCTCTCTCTCTGCCTGCCTCTCTGCCTACTTGTGATCTCTGTCAATTAAATAAATAAAATCTTAAAAAAATAAAAATAAAAGCCCTTGATTATTATGTTAGATCCTGTTTGAATTTGGATATTGATGTTAAGACACCAGAAATATCATTAAATCAACACTTGATCAGAGAATAATTTTATCCAAGATTAAAGTTAACATTCACCTTATTTTAACCTTTTCTTAAACATGAAACTTAATTAAAGACATATTATGTTCTTGTAGAAACTGGGGAACTTTGTCCCTGTTTTGAACAAAATATCAACTTTCCCTTGAAATATTTAAGTCCTTTTTTGGTCATCACATTTCATTTGTTGGCATAAAACATTTTCAAATATCAAAAGCTTTTATACTGGAGATGAGTATCTTCTAAAGAGATTTGTTTGTTTTGCTTTGTTTTTTCCTTTTGGAAGGCTAATGGCAATTAACACAAATGAATACCTTTTCAAAAACTTCTGGGTTTCCTTTGGATAAACTAGACACATAGCTCATGGAGTTAAGAGAAAGAAGGGAGGAAGAGGAGTTTAGAGATTGGGGTGGAGGAATAGGGACTAGCTTACTGCCACATAAAGCATCCCATAACTTCCCTTTCCAAAAAGAGGTAAGAGAAGTATCAGAGATGTGATTACATTTCAGAGCTTTCTTTAGTGAAAGATCACCGAAAGCTTCTGAATTCAGGGAAACTTGTGGGGCACAGTAAATGTCACAGAGGGTGGTAATGTGGTCATCCCAAATTGTGAAGATTAACAAAACCCAGTGTAGTATCTAAATGTCAACCACACTGTGCATTATTGAAAGCTGCACAAATTACCAAATGATCAATATACAGCAATATACAGCATTTTTTTGTTGCTCACTTTACAGCTACTTATAATTTTGTCTACTTATAAGAGGAAAGATGTTTATCATAGAATTTTTGAAAATAAAGAAAAGTATAATGAGGACGCCAAGGTCACACTGAAACTCACTACTCAGCTATAATCACATATTGGTTAGGATTATTTGATTGTAAATGATAGAAATCTGATCTGAATCAGCATAACCACAGGGGAAAAATGAATTTATTCAAAAATTATGTAGTGTTTTAGAGAAACAAAATCAGAAACTGCAAGATCTTTGGAATATATGAAACCAGACATTCAAATACACTTAGGTCTCTCTGTCTTTCATCCTCTTTTCTACACATGACTTCAGCCCTACACATGTTTCCCCCTATAACTGGATGACTTCTGCTTCTCTGATTCATGTGGCTGGAAACACTTTGTATTTTAGTTTCAGCCACAGGAAAAAGAATGAGGTCATTGAATCCAGCAATGCCAAGGAATGGGGATAGTCTGAGATTTCAAATGCATGCATTCGGAACAGCCTGTGTCCTATTCAGTGTCACATTGCATGAATTTGTGGAAGTTACAGTAACCCTGTGGTTGGAGGAAGAGTTTCAGACAGCGGTGCTAGGGGAAGAAAATCCCGTAGGTATTTACCACAAACACTCAACATCTTGAAGTACTGTCCCTTGTGCTAGATGACATTTAAAAAAAAGTAAATTAATTCAAAAGTGATCTATCTAAAGAGGAAGTGATGTGATAGTATAATGATCAAGCCCTGTTACTTCATGCCTCCAAATTTCCCAACACTTGAATGTTTTGGAGAGATCAGAGACAAATTTTACAATCAGAGGTTTAATAATATAGAGAGAACTTACAAAAATAGCTGAAAATAAAATGGGACTGCCTCCCATTCATAGAAGTAGTGGCTGGCTTAGAGAAAAAAAATACCATACTTTTGGGGCACCTAGGTGGCTCAGTTGGTTGAGTGTCCAACTCTTGATGTCAGCTCAGGTCTTGGTCTCAGGTCATGGATTCGAGCCCTACATTGGACTCTGCACTGGATGTGGAGCCTACTTTTTAAAAAAAGCCACTACACTTTCATATATGTTAAGATGTCTGGAGAAGCTGAAAAGTGCTAATAAATTTGTAAAGATGTACCCCAGTGTTAAAAAAAAAAGTAAATAACCTTCAGGATTTTCATTTCAAAGGGGGAAGCAAGACTCCTAGTTTTAAGACTGCAAAGGATCCTCTTACTGTGACACTAGGTAAAATGCCTAGAAAAATTTAACTGTTAACGTGTTTTTATTTGGGTTGTTATTGTTTTTGTTGGTGCTCTGGATGTAAAACTTCATAGGATTTAAGCACACTGCTCTTATCCTTAATTTTGTCATAAATCCCATTATTTTTAGTGTGTAATTTTGTAGAATGAAAGGTTTTCAGGGACACATATAGTGTATAGGCAGAAATGATTGTGTATGTGTTCCTGCTCTTCTTTCTTTGTATATGTATATCCACAGGCACACACATGCACATGCCACATATACACATTTACACACATGTAGCCATACTGATATCTTTAAAAACATATTTAAATATGGATACTCATATTATTGAATTGTGTCCCTCCCCTCAGTTCGTATGTTGAAGTCCTAGTCCCAAGTACCACAGAATGTGTTTGGAGATGGGGTTATTACACAGGTTATTATTTACGTTAAAATTAGGTCATTAGGGTGGGTGCTCTTCCAATATGACTAGTATTTTTATAAGAAGAGGAAATTTGGACACAGAAATATATGGAGGGAAGATAATGTGAAGAACAGGGAAAAGATGGCCATCTTACAAGCCAAGGAGAGAGGACTGGAACACATAATTCTTTCAGGATTCTCAGAAGCAACCAATCCTGCTGACGCCTGATCTTGAACTTCTAGCCTCCAGAACTGTGAGAAAATAAATGTATGTTCTTTAAGCTATCCAATTTGGGGTACTTTATTCCTGTAGCCCCCCAAAACTAATACAACTCATGTACCACGTTTATTTCATGAATTATATAATATTGCTTTTATAACCAGGCTTTTTTTTTAATGCTCATTCTGGGCATTTCCTCCAAACTGTATTGTCACTTTTGACAATTGCATAGTGTTCCAGTTTTTGGATAGCTAAAGTGTTTCAAATTTTACCTTTTTATAAAAGATGTTGCAATAATGTACTTGAGTACATCTTTCTTTATCTCTATGATGATTTTCTGATAAGCTCCTAAATTTAGAAGTTGTTGTTGGGTTTCATTATTTTTACATTTTAAAATAGTCCTCAGCAATGTTGCACCATCTGTACATCTACTCATTCCTGCCCAGGAGTGCCTAATTCTCCATATTCTGTTAGCTCTGAGCAGTTTTGTTTTTCAACTCTATACAAATTTGATTGTTTAAATGGAAACTCATTGTTCTCTAATTTACAGTTATGTGGTTATTAGGGAAGCTGACCACTTTTTTTTAATTAAGTTTTTATTTTTAATTCTGGTATAGTTAACATACAGTGTTAGCTTCAGGTAAACAATATAGTGATTCAACAATTCTATACACTGGTCAATGCTCATCATGATAAGTGTGCTCTTTAATTCCCATCATCTATTTCACCCTCCCCCCCGCCACCTCCCCTTTGGTAACCCTCTGTTGTTCTTTATAGTTAGGAGTTTGTTTCTCATTTCTCTCTCTCTCTCTCTTTTTTTCTTTTGCTCATTTGTTTTGTTTCTCAAATTTCACATGTGAGTAAAATCATATGGTATTTGTCTTTCTCTGACTGACTTTTGCTTAGTGCACATTCTAGCCCCATCTATGTTGTTGCAACTGGCAAGATTTCATTCTTTTGAAAGAATGCCTGCATGCACACATATGCACACACAAACACACACACACCACCTCTTGTTTACCCATTCATCTATTGATGGGCACGGGGCTGCTTCCATAAATTGGCTATTGTAAATTATGCTGCAATAAACCTAGGGGTACATATATCATTCTGAATTAGTATTTTTGTATCGTTTGGGTAAATATCTAGTAGGACAGTTGCTGGATCATAGAGTAGTTCTATTTTTAATTTTTTGAGGCAAAACTGTTTTCCACAGTGGCTACACCAGTTTGTGTTTCCACCAAAAGTGCATGAGGGTTCCTTTTCCCACTTTTTTTCTTGATATTTTTTTGTCATATATTCTGGTACGGTAAACTCTCTATTGTATCACTTTTTTTTTGCCTCTTGTCTGAGAAAAAAAAAAGTGTTCACTACTGATACCTGAAGACCTACTCTCTTGTCAGTTATTGGCCCTGAAACCTTGAATCATATGATTTGTGTGGTCAAGAATGACTTAAAGACTCTTTAGTACTATATTGGCCACAGGATACCTGCATTTACCATGGAACCAGGCTTGATCTTATCTCAAATCGAACTCAGAGAAACACTTTCACAGATTTTTATAGATAATTCTCTTATCATAAAGTTTCCAATTTCTGTTAGTTTGTAATAGCTATCATGACCTATATCTTATATAATAAACAAGTAGATTTGTCAACAAAAGTAGCTGGATGGAAGGGTTTTGATATTTGAGTCTTCCAGCCCTTTTTGTTAAGACTTCTTGATATTCAGATCTATTCAGATCTCAGACAAAATATCTAAAGTGTTTATGTTGAAAAGAACTTAGATTTTTAATTTTTTTAAAAGATGTTATTTATTTGATACAGAGAAAGAGAGAGCACGAGCAGTGGGGAGTGGCAATCGGAGAGAGATGAAGAGGCAGAAGCAGGCTCCCTGCTGAGCAGAGAGCCTGACATGGGACTCCATCCCAGGACTCTGGGATCATGACCTGAGCTGAAGGCAGACACTTAATCAACTGATCCACTCAGGTGCCCCAAACTTAGACTTTTTAAAAACAGCCTGGGAATTTTCTGCCTAGATCCTTTGGCTACTCTATTGCTTTTTTATTAAAATCAAAACTCTCCTCCTCCCAGTTCCTCCTGAGTGTTTTGAACTCTCACTATCCTCCCTTTCACTATTCTTTTTTTAGTATAGTCATATTTGGTATCTATTGATAACAACTAAAAATGCTGACTGAAGTAGTTAGCCCTGAAGCAATAATTTTGAGGTGGAGGGGCTGCTACATGTGGCGAGCTTTAGATGGTTTGCTGTGGCGTAAGACTTTGGACAGCATAGGAATACCTGAGGAATGAGTCATAGGACTTCTGGGAAGTTACAGGAGGTTAAAGGGGAAGTGTGAGATTGCCAAGGAGAGACATCATCCATCTCACAGTTTTGTCAAAGATGACCCTAAATTGATAAATCAAGCAGAAATATTTGAGGAAGTTGAGCACAAGGAGCAGAAAAATCTGGGCAGAATGCGAAACAGATGGTGCCATGACATGATCCCTCAACTGGGGTTATGGACCTGAGTTAAACGACCACTGGGCAAATGTCCAAATGCCAGACAGATCTGGCTGTCCTTGATAATTAAGGCTAATTAAGTTGTACTTTCATGTAAGTCCAGTGTTGGAAGAATATTCAGTATATACGGTAAATTTTATTTAATCTGGGAACATTTATGTGACAAATATTATTGATCACATAGTAGCTGAAAATTACAGTATTTACTCTTAGATATTGTTTTATCTGTAACTTGGGGTATTTGAGTTCAACTGACAGAACTTCTTGACCTCTAAATATTATTAGAGGTTTTGAATTCCAGCATATATAGATACTGACCATAGTAAAATATTGTCTTTTCTTATAATGTTTACTACACGAGAATATTTTTAAACATTTCTAAAAAATTAGAACTTAGGAAGTAAATTTCAGGGAATTATAGATTCTTAGATGTAGTCTCATTTGCCTATGAAGAATTAAATGCCATTTTTCTAAAATATCACTATTTTCTTTTTTTTTATTTATTTCTGCATATTCTCGATTGTGTAGTTTGAAGTCACTTTCAAAAAGTCTACATTCAGAATATTGGGATAAAATAGAGAAGTTTGAACTCTTTTTGCTTTTCCACTCATAGATGTTTATGTTTTCTATCTTTTATTCATAGAATAACTTTCTTGAAATTAATGTTTTTCTGTGTGCATTAAGTGCAGTTACTATTTGCAACACTGAAGACTAATTCTTACTGAATATCATTTTTGTGAGAAATGAAAAAAAACTTCATTAAAATGTCTTTATGATTGGCTATATTACAGATGAATTCCTCATTTCAGGTGGAGGAGGTGTATTCATTTCTATTTCATATATTTAGGGCATATAAAAAGTTGATTATAAGAACACATTCTGGATGTGCAGCATTCTTACTGTAAGAAAGGGAAGCCATTTATTTCAAGTATTTGCCTATTTTTTTGCCTGAGAAAATAAAAATTGCTTGCATACCTTATTTAAATTATTTAGATCAATTATATTATCAATTAAAAATGGATCAATGTTTGCTGGCACATTCAGTGGCTATGCAAAAAATGTTTATCTGTTTACTTTTTGAATAACTACCTTTTTTTTTTGTTTTGCCCTTCATCTTTTCCTCTTCTGATGAAATGTTTGACACAAAGAATATATTATAATAACTTGAATGGAGAACCTTGTAAAGATTGGCATGTATAAAGAAGGTTTGGGAAAAGGTAAACAGATAAACATTTTTATTGTACAATTTTATGCATCAAAAATTCATGAATACATGTACACTACATTAAAGAATGTTTGTGGGCATGTGAGTTAAGTTTCTGATAAATTTGTTTGCTTTACAAAAGACTAAGTTTCATCAACCCTTTGATGTATTTGCTCCATTGTTGTGGTAAAAGGCTTCCGATATGTTTGAGCTTTCTCATATGTCTGTATTCACCAACCATCACTCAGCTGCTACTTATGCCAATCTTATACTGAAACACAATGTCTTCTGGAGTAATTACTGGCTATTGTACTTTTGATAAGCCTAATGTCCACAAGAGAATTCTTATTACTGCTTTGGTGAAAACTTTCTTACAACAAAACTTTGTGGTGAATGCTTTCTGTTACCTAATTTATTTCTTAGAGATGACAAGAAAGAAGTATATCATTATTATACTTAAATACTTCTAGCACTTTCTTCAGATTACTGAGTTAGTAGATAATTTGCTAATGACTCTGATAATTCTAGGGATTTTCATAAATGAAGTATTTGATTCATAAGTGAAGTTATAATTGTTTTAGAACATAATGATTTATAACAGCGATAATAGAATTATGGGGCCCCTGGGTGGCTCAGTGGGTTAAAGCCTCTGCCTTCGTCTCAGGTCATGATTCCAGGATCCTGGGATTGAGCCCCACATTGGGCTCTCTGCTCTGCGGGGAGCCTGCTTTCTCCTCTTTCTCTCTGCCTGCCTCTCTGCCTACTTGTGATCTCTGTCTGTCAAATAAATAAATAAAATCTTAAAAAAAAGAATTAAATGCATATTATAAACCTGATTTTGTTGTTTGTTACCACCCTAATATTTCTGAAGAGGAGAGATGAAAGCATTATACTAGACTAAGAGTCTTCTTATATGAATCCTTTATAGTAACTAGATACATGCATATGTACACACACATGTACACACAAAGAGTAACTGCTTCTATGGTTTATGGATCCTACAGAATGACAGTCTAACTCTACATACAAAACAGTTTGTGTGTGGTGTGATTTCCATGTGATAGGATAAGACCAAGTATAAAGATGTGAAGTATCTGTTTTCCTCAAACTGGAAAATCAATAAAAGTGGAGAAAAGATTATGTATTATATAATCTTGAATTGTATTTACATATTATTTAAGCATCACATAACCTTGTCTTCAATCTGTTAATAACATTCAGACTTAATATTTATTAAGATCCTGGAATAAGTAGTTTATTTTTTTTTAATTTTTTAAAAAATTTATTTGAGAGAGAGAGAGAGAGAGAGAGAGAGAGTGTGCAAGGGTGTGGGGGACAGAGGAGAAGGAGAAAGAGAATCTTAAACAGCCTCCACACCTGGCATAGAGCCTGACATGGCAATTGATCTCATAACACTGATATCATGATGTGAACTTAAATGAAGAGTTGGAAACTTAATTGACTGAGCCACCCATGCACCCCACAAGTTGTTTATTATAACATGGCTATTTTAAGTATGGTCAGCTTATTATTTTTAAGATGTCCATAGGGATCTTAGGACATAGTCTAAGCACCAACAAAAATCTTAAATCCATATATAATTTATTATAAAGAGAAAATTGATTTGAAATGGGCAATTAAAATATATTAAATTGTTATTCAGTTTGATTCCTTTTGCAATGCACTGTAACAAGGCTACATAGAGATCTCCATTTTTTTCCTGCATTGGTTTTATTTTATTTTTTTATCAAGTTTATAATTTCATTCTAGTTAGTTAATATTTATCGTAATATTAGTTTCAGGATAGAATTTAGTTATTCATCACTTACATATAAAACCCAGTGCTCATCACAAGTGCCCTTCTTTATACCCATCACCCATTTAGCCCATCCCCCACTCACCTCCCCTCTGACAACTCTGTTTGTTCTCTATAGTTAAGAGTCTCTTACAGTTTGCCTCTCCCTCTCTTTTTTTTTTTCATTCCTCTATGTTCATCTGTTTTATTTCTTAAATTTGACAGATGAGTGAAATCATATGTTTTTTATCTTTCTCTGACTTATTTCTCTTAGCATGATACACTCTAATTCCATCCTTATGGTCACAAATGGCAAGAATTCATTCTTTTTCATGGCTGAGTCATATTCCTGTGTGTGTGTGTGTGTGTGTGTGTGTGTGTGTGTGTACACGTACACATCACACCTTCAGCCATTCATCAATTGATAGACATTTGGGATCTTTGACTCTATAATTTGGCTATAGTATAAAATGCTATTGTAAACATTGGGGTGCAGGTGCCCATTTGAATCAGTATGTTTATATATTTTGGATAAATATCTAGTAGTGCAATTGTTGAGTCATAGGGGAGTTCCGCTTTCAACTTTTTGAGGAACCTCCATACTCATTTCCAAAAAGGTGGACCAGTTTGCCTTCCCATCAACAGTGTAAGAGGGTTCCCCTTTCTCTGCATCCTTGCCAGCATCTGCTGTTTCCTGTGTTGTTAATTTTAGCCATTCTCACAGGTGTAAGGTAGCGTCTCATCATAGTTTTGATTTGTATTTCCTTGATGATGAATGATGTTGAGCATCTTTTCAGTGTCTCTTGGCCATCTGGATGTCTTCTTTGGAAAAATGTCTATTCTGTCTTCTGCACATTTTTTAACCACAGTGTTTGTTTTTTGGGTGTTGAGTTTGATAACTTTATAGATTTTGTCTACTAACCCTTTATCAGACATGTCATTTGCAAGTATCTTCTCCCATTCCGTAGATTACCTTTTAGTTTTATTGATTGTTTCCTTCATTGTGCAGAAGATTTCATCTTGATGAAGTCCCAGTAGTTCATTTTTGCTTTTGTTTCCCTTGTCTCTGGATATTTATCTAGTAAGAAGTTCTTATAGGCCAATGTCAAAGAGATTGTTGCATGTGTTCTCTAGGATTTTAATGGTTTCCTGTCTCATGTTGAGATTTTTCATCCATTTTGAATTAACGTTTTTATTTGTGGTATAAGAAAGTGGTCCTGTTTCATTCTTCTGCATGCTACTGTCAGTTTTCCCATCCATTTGTATCTGTTCTTATGCCTTCACCATACTGTCTTGATGACTACAGATTTGTAATCTAGCTTCAAGTCTGAAATTGTGATACCTCCAGCTTTGCTTTTCTTTTTCAAGATTGCTTTGTCTATTTCGGGTCTTTTGTAGTTCCATACAAATTCTAGGAGTGTTTGTTCTAGCTCTGTGAAAACTGATGGTGGCATTTTAATAGGGATAGCATTGACCGTGTAGATTGCTTTGGGTAGTATAGGCATTTTAACAATATTTGTTCTTCCAACCCAGGAGCGTGGAATGCTTTTCCATTTCGTTGTGTCACCTTTAGTTTCTTTCATAAAGTGTTCTGTTTTTTTTTAGAGTAGAGCTCTTTTACCTCTTTGGTTAGATTTATTCCCATGTATCTTACGGTTTTTGGAGCAGTTGTAAATAGGATTGATTCCTTGATTTCTCTTTCTGCTGCTTCATTATTGCTGAATAGAAATGCAACAGATTTGTCATCTGCAAATAGTGGAAGTTGACTTCTTCCTTGCGGATTTGGATGCATTTTATTTCTTTTTGTTGTCTGATTGCTTAGGGTAGGACTTCCACTACTATGTTTAATAACAATGTTGAGAAAGGACATCCTTATCTTGTTCCTTACCATATAGATGACATTAGCTGTGGGTCTTTTGTATATGGCATTTATGATGTTGAAGTATTTTCCCCTCTATCCTTATTTTGTTGAGGGTTTTTTTATCATGAATGAATTCTATACTTTGTCAATATTTTTTCTGCATTTGTTGAGAGGATCATATGGCTCTCATCCTTTCTTTTATTAATATTGTGTATCATGTTGATTGCTTTGTGAATATTGAAGCACCCTTGCAGCCCAGGAATAGATCTCACTGGATCATGGTGAATAATTCTTCTAATGTACTGTTGGATTTGATTTGCTAGTATTTTTGTTTTCTTTTAAAGACTTTATTTATTTATTTGACAGAGAGATAGAGAGAGAGAACACAAGTAGGCAGAGCTGCAGACAGAGGGAGAAAGAGAAGTAGGCTCCCCGCTGAGCAGAGAACCTAATGCAGGGCTTGATCCCAGCACCCTGGAATCATGACCTATGCCAAAGGCTGACACTTAGTCACTGAGATACCCAGGCACCCTGATTTGCTAGTATCTTGTTGAAAAATTTTACATCCATGTTCATCAGAAATATTGGCCTATAATTCTCCTTTTTAGTGGGGTCTTTGTCTGGTTTTGGAATCAAGGTAATGCTGGTCTCATAAAATGAGTTTTGAAGTTTCCTGCCAAGAAATCTGCATTTTTGTTAACTTCTAGAGAATTTTTCTTTCTTCTTATGGATCCAGATTAAAAAAAAAATTAGTAATAAATAAGAACCTCTTGTCATAAAGGCCAGATTTTCAAATATATGCAAAACATTTTTTTGGTAGAATAAAAGCCATATTTTGTCTTTTAATTTGGAGGGATGTTTTACAAATGAGATGTATATACTTTGTACTCATTTGTAGTGAGATGTTGCACCGGGAAGAAAGGTGTAACATAATTTTGAGTAGTACCTCTATGATTATATACAGGTATGTGAAAGTATATTCAAGATCAGTTGGCCATGACTATAATTTTTTCAAGAGAAAAATTGAAGAAATTACTCATATAATGTAAGCAAAAGCCAGATATCTCAGTTACATGCAAATTTATCCTGGACTCCTTTTGTGTCTGAATATTTGTAAGATTGTAATTTTCTTACTGTGCTTGGACAGGATAATCCTAATCTTCCTTTCATTAGACTTTATGAGTAGTATTTTCCACTGAAACAAATTTTCTCTTTTTCATAGTAAATTTTGTGTAAAATTATGTTAATGAAAATAAGAAATTAATAGTACTGTTGGCAGCTAAGTGACTAGGCCAAATATTAACCTGCTGTTTAGCAACCCTGTACAAATCCCAGGGTTCGCCTAAGAAAAAGCTTCCAAGTTTGTGTTATTACCAGAAATTTGTAGTCCAGTGATGTGGACAAATGAGCTAAATTGAAGCCATTAAATTCATTCAGTTTGAGGTCAAAGCCAGATTAAACCCAAACCTCTAAAGGTGAAAGTCAAATAAATTAAATCAATATATCATGAAGCCTCATGCAAGATGGTTCCAAGCCATTAAAATTTAGTTAAAAATTGAAATATAAATTATTCACCAAACAAGAAAGTCTATAACATACTCAATTTCAATACATCTATCATCTGCACTGTCTAATAGATTCTATTGCATTTCATTCATAAGAGCATTAGGAAAAATTTGTAGATTGCAAGTATTTTAGGATATAACAGTATGCTAAAGTTTTGTCCAGACTAATAAACTTTGAAAATTTGAATAATTACTTAAAATTAGCTAATCCTCTACTTGGGAAGCCAATGTTGTGGGAACAAGAATAATATTTCCAGTTACTAAGAGCTAGCTTTCTTCCTTCCTTCCTTCCTTCCTTTCTTTCTTTCTTTCTTTCTTCCTTTCTTTTTGATTTTATTTACTTATTAGAGAGAGAGAGAGAGAGAGAGAAAGAGCACAAGTAGGAGGAAATGGAGAAGCAGGCTCTCTGGGGCTTGAACCCAGGACCCTGAGATCATGACCTGAGCTGAAGGCAGATGCTTAACCAACTGAATTACCCAGGTGCCCCTAAGAACTTCTTTCTGACCAAAGGGACTAAAAAGGATTTCTATCCCATTGGTCCACTTTTTTTCCCACATACACATCTTGATGTCTCTGTTAGGGTTGAGAAGAATAAAATAAAAGCCCAAATTAAGAAATGAGTATTTTCTGTATTGTCAGAAATAGAGTCATAGACATAAATGACGAATATTTAGAAGAACCTGCCGATTAAATTTAAATATATATGTATTGTCTAACTCAATGTCATTAGGGGTTTTTATACATACCCCTTATCTTATACATACGGAACTGTCTCTGGAACATGGTAGAGATGTTAAATGGAATGAATATTTCAATAACATAGCAAATACATATATAAATATGCTAGGCTTCTAGGTATTTTAATCAAATACCACTTATGGTCTATTCCCATACATTTTTTTTTCCTTCTCTGATCTCTATTTACCAGGAACTACCACCCAAACTACTATCAGAAACTTCATCAAAAACTATATCACAATTACTTGGCTTAAAGTAATCAATGCCTTTCATATCTTACAAAGGTAAAAGTATACCTATTTGTGGGATTCTTGGTGGTACATATTTCAATAAGTGGACACAAATAATATTGAGAATGTATTTATATTAAAAGGATATTCCAGTTTCACTAGGATGTTAACTTCTTTTAGATATCTGAATTATTTAAACATAGAAAGTAAAGAAAGTTTAAGATAAACTTTTATAACAAAATAATACATATGACGTATTCTTGTTCCAAATCTCCAACCTGAATCTGAACAAATATCTAGATTCAACAAGCATTTTTAAGGAAATATTAAACAAAATAATAAGAAAACCATAAAGATATTTTAATCAAAAATCAGGCTTTAGGATGTTGTGAGAAAGTAACCCAGGGTCACCAACAAATAAATTGGTAATGAGGAGAAAAAAGAGAGGTAGAAGGAGAACCTATGTATTAAACCTGTCAACAAATGTCATTGGGGTTAAAGATAAAATTTAATGTGTGGAAATTGCCCATGTATGTTTCCTGTTTTTTAAAACCCCTTAAAGACTGAACACTACTCCAGAACTTCTTAGGTACTTGGAAGTTATCATCCTAGAAACAAAAGTTTGTATCTCCTACTCCCCTTCACCCATTTTGCACCCCCCCTTACCCCTTTGGCAACCATCAAAGATATTTCCAGTTTTTAATTAAGGTTTAAAAAACATATAAGTAGTACTGTTTCTGACACTAAATCCAAAATTCTATTATATTTCACTTTACATATCTAGGCAAATTAATAAAGTACATATTTCAAGTATTGGCTGAATTTAAATCTAGACGACATTAAATAAAAACTTTAATGTAATTTTGCTAACAAATAAATATTCCCTTTTCTTTTTTTTTCATAGTGCAACCATGGAAAATTATTATATCTCATAAATGAAAGATAACTGACAGGTAGGGTGCCCTTGTTAGATATAAACTACAATGAATCAGATGTCATCTGTCATATTCATCAAAACATTATGTCACTTTGATGTTTGATTTATTTTCTTTTGTAAGGTAAATAGCTAGACGTGAATAAATTTTGATTTAATATGTAAAATGAGTAAAAAGAGAGCATGCTACATAATTTATTGATAGTATTTATTTTCATTATGTTTAAGCTTGGGTTCTTATTTTCCTTTAACATTGTAATAAAAAATAATTGTTTTAGTTTTCATGATTAAAATATCCCCATATGAGAAAATATTTAATAGAAAATTATGACTTTAAAAATTAAACAAAACTCAATTACTGTATTCTTCAAGGCTTATAAATACCAATTTAAATTGGGATTTACTTACAAACATAAACATAGTACTTAATATACATTCTGGGGTGTTTTGAAGGTACATTAGGATGCATTTTAGAGTTAAGGGTAAGTAAAATAGTATGTTGATTAGAAACAAAAACAACATGTTAAAATTCATCACCTTAAATCTTTCAGATTCACTGACAATTGCAAACAGATACAACCTTATGCTCAATTTTCCAGAATTAATGAAGTTTAGATATGGTTTTTAGGTTGACAAGTTCAATTTCCTATTATCCTTTGGTATTTCACAAACTGACCATTGCAGAATAAAATTATTATCTTAAAATATTGCAGATTTAAAGTTGGAGGCATTGTCCAATTGTAAATATCAGTATAAAAATAGGTGGAAGAAATTCAAGGCTACGTGAAGACCCTAACTACGCTTTTTCTGGCCTTTTAAACTTTATTTCTTAATTTCTTTCTTAGATTAGACTCATTTTGCATTTTTATTTTAATTGCTAGGTCAAAACTTAGCATAGCAAATTAAAAAATAACTTGTTACATATTAGAACATGAAATTTCAAAGCATGCCCATTTTAAAAGAAAATTCACTTAATTTTGATAGCGATATACTGAACACTAACAAAATAAATGCAATGATAATGAAAATAGATATTCATTTATTGTCATTTTTTTCTTCAACTTTATGAACAGTCAGTCATAATAATTAAAATCCTGGTTTGAAAGGTTTTCCAAAACCTATTTTATAACATTCGCACAGAATTAGAGACACTTGAAATAACACAGACCATGGAATTTATCTATGGAGTGCTGTCCATTGGAAATGTATTAGTCACAGAGGTGAATCACATGTACATTTAAAATTTTCTATAGCCACATTAAAAAAGTAAAGAGAACACATACAATTAATACTAATAATATATTTCATTGAACCCAATATATCTAAAAATTTTCATTTGACATATAACAGTATCAACACTGAGATATATTGTATTTTTTCCTAAATTTTTGATCATTACATATTTTACATTTATAGTATATCTCAACTTGAAATAAACATTTCAAGCACTTAATAATCACATGTGGCTATTGCCTTCATTGTATAGCATAGATCTGCAGCACCCTGCTGCCTTGATATTCAGGTGTAAGAATACTTGCTTCGAAAAGTGAGATGATGTGGATGATGCATTTAGATAGCTACAGGCCTTCAGAGATGCTGCAGAGCCACAGAATGCAAGCATAGACACTGGAAACTACAGCAGCTGAGTCTCCTATTAACAAGCTGTGTGACCTTGGCACGTTATCCTTCTTCTTAATTTACTTGGTTCCATCAACAGTAAAGTAGGAATCATAATCATCATCATCATTTCACGGAATAGTTATTCAGTGAATATAAAGTCCTTAGTATACTGCTTGATACATTACTAGAATTATTTTAAGTATACTGGTTTTACTCAATTCACTATCTTTATGTAAATCATTTCATTTCTGTCACTTTTTACTGTTAAAATCAGTTTGGAATAATTATTGATTGAATGCATTTCAACTTAATAAAGATTTCTTGGATCAATATGTTTTTATTCAGGAATATGTGTACATGTTCTTTTGTACATATTTGTAAGGCTGAGTAACTTCTCAGACCTGGCTATTGAAATCTAAAATTGCGTGTTAAAATTTTAGATATCTCTCCATTTGTATTATTTATCTTAGTACCAAATTATCTAATTGTTTTCTTAAATCAAATTTCTGGATATTTTCATGTAATATTTTAGTTATCCCTGGACCAAGCTATTCAGCCTCTCCCCCCCTTTAATCTAATCTATTTATAATGCTACTTGGTTCCCTTAGTCATTTTGAGCTTTTTCTCTGAAATCCTTCCAATCTGTCTACATTTCTCTGCTGCTGAGGCAACCAAAACTGAATGGAACTTTGATGCAGTTCATCAGAATTACATAAGGAAAGTTATCACCCATGTGTCCCAGGATATCATGATTCTTTGCCTGCAGATCAAAGTAACAGTGAACTTTTATGCATTTTATTGAAGCATCAGCCAGATCTTTTCAGTGGATGACTAAGGTGTTCTTAGAAGAGAAGAGTCAAAATTAATAAGACTCAAATAGAAGTCTAAAAGAAATGAAATCTATTCAGTAGCTTCTTCAGAATCTTTCTCTCTGTCTTTCTTTTTTCTCTTTCATTTTTTATTTTTTTAAGAGACATTGGGCTTAGGAATGGACTTTGTCAAACATTTGAGGCAGATAGATATCTGTCTAATGGGGAAGTGGAGATAGGAAAAGTAAAAGATGGGGAAGGTAAATGTAAACATGACAATGAAACTTTGCAAGTCTAATGAGTTTATAAATAACTTACTTGTAGGTATGTTAGTATACAGAACATTTTATCAAGATTTGTTCTTTCTTTTCTTCTGTTATGACCATGACCAGATTTTTTTCTTGCTTATTATTTTAAAATTATTTACCAAAATGTTCACTCATTTTTTGATTAATTGATTGTATGATGACTTGATTGTAATTACTCGATTGCATGTTTATAGTATCATTATATTTTTAGAGTTAATAAATATAATTCTATATTTTTAGTTGTGCTAATTTACAAAATATAATATATACACAAAGTATTGCCAATGAACTCAATTGTTTAGGCTATAAAATTACAGTTAGCTGTGGCTAAACTCATTAGAAAAATGCATGCTAAGCTAAATCTATGAAGAAAGGTGTTTTTACATGACTTCCTTTTACTTTGGGGAATTTGAGAATAAAAAGTCAGGCTGAAAATGCCTGATGTAATCAGGACTCTGACACTACAAGGAAACCATAGGAGTTAGGTCACTGTCCTTCCCGAGTATTAATTTTTGGCTAATTGAAGAAAGAAGTATTGTTTCTTTAAGTCTTTGTAATTATGTTTTGTGAATTAAATCCTATTGAATTTATTTGTGTTTCTAGCATCATGTTAGAGCTCATAAAAGCAGGAAATCTCATTTTACCTTTGATTAATCCCTATATTCCAGTTCACAATTGCGCTTCGATAATAGGTAAATACTGCTAAAGAATTAGATAGACCTTGTAACTGATTGTTGTTAATGCCTAGTATAAGAAACACTGAATAAGTCACCAAATTAAAATCCCAGTTATGACAATTGTGTTGTTGGCATTTACAACTAAGAATGCTAAGATCTGATATCTAATATCTGATTTTGGAAACTTTGTTTTTTTAATGGAAGTATAGTTGACATACAATGTTCCATTAGTTCCAGCTGTACAAAGTAGTGATATGACAACTCTATGCTATGCTCAGAAGTGTAGCTACCATCTGTCACTATACAATGCTATTACAATACCATATTCCTTATTGTTTACCTTTTATCCCCATGACTTATTCATTCCATAATTGGAATCCTGTACCTCCCACTTTCTTTCACCCATTTTGTTTAGTCCCCTCATGCTCCATAATCTAGCAAACATCAGTTTGTTTTCTATTTATGGGTCTGCTTCATTTTCTTTGTTTTTTAGATTCCACATCTAAGTGAAATCATCTGGCATTTGTTTTTCTCTCTGGCTTTAGAAATCTTATTTATTCTGGATGAACACATATTACTGTATCTGGACTTTTGAGAAGTATAGTTTAATGGCAATTTTTGACATGTAATGTGCACTTAAAAATTGAATAAACCAAAATGTGTAACATAAAGCTATTTTAATGATTACACCAATAATTATACTCATTAGGCTCAAACAAATAATATTTGAAGCTTATAACTTTAAACTTTAAGTAATTGTTACTGTATTATCTATCTCATTATTTTCTGTTATCAAGGTTATATCTGCATAGGGAGGGTTTTTTTCAGCAAAATAAGCATGCATGTTAGTTATCTAATTACAGTTTGTGAGGACTATATCAGGTACATGATGATTATTAATTCCAGTTTAAAATTTTAGTTTATATTTTCAGTTATATTTCAATCTATACTTAAAATTTCACATTATATTCCAAACTGAAATGTATTTCTAATGTGCTAAGGTATAATGGATATTTACTATTATTTATTGTGAGAGAGTGAATTAGTTTTCCATGGTGATTAAAATGCTATTTATAACAAGAAATGCTATTTATATAAGAGGACAGTCAGATTTTTGTTATTTTTATATATTCTCTATGAACATAAGAATGATGACATCTAATTTTAGGATTATTAGTAACCAACCCACAGCAGATATCTTTTAGTCTTCTTCTTAAAAGTTCCACTTAAAGCCACTAACTAGAACAAAATGGTTGTATATAAGTCTATACTTTTAGAAAAGATGGTTTCCTAAGTAAGCATGCCAAATAGATAATTTTTCCATTTGTACATCGCTCCTCTTAAACATTTATATTGTTTTAAAAGTGATTTTTCTCTTAATGTGTTGTATTTCTTTATTTACTAGGACAAGATAAATGCATACATATTTCTTTTCTTGATTATCCATGCTAACTTATCAAAAATATATTGGTGCATATAGTTAACCTTAGTATGAATAAACACTTAGGAAAATATTTTCTCAAGGTTGGGTATTCTATTTTATCAATGATAGATTTTTCAGTAGACACTTTTCTGGAAAACTATGGGGTAGGCACAGTTTTATACCTACATTGTATGGGTTGTAGAGATAGCAAAGGTAACATATGGATTCCAATCAAAATAAGTTGAGTAAAATGTGACTTTGACTGAAAATTTCACTGATGAATTTTTAGCACAGTATGGCATATATTTCCCTCTTGAACCAATTACTCAATGAATAACTTGCTTGTAATAGCCTTCTGAGTCATACCTGAGTATTAAGCTACTTGCAAAGAGGGGCTCCTTGTGCAACAAAACTATGTCTTCATTTGACATTTATTTGATATTTTCTTTTGCCCATTCATGGCCTTAACTGAAAAGGTAAAATATCCACTACTAAGTCTTTTTTTTTTTAATTTTAAGCTTTTTTATTTAAACATATAATGTAACCCCACCACCCTCTCCCAACCCCTCTCCCCCCCACCCCCCTCAGTTTGTTTTATGACATTAAGAGTCTCTTTTGGTTTGTCTCCCTCCTGATCCCATCTTGTCTCATTCTTGACTGCTTGGTGCCACTGAAACAAAACCAGTATGCTCTTTGTTAAAGGTTTCATCCTATTGTACTTGACCTTTATTTCAAGCCTGCATTTTTCCTTTCATAAGTAAGCCCACTGAAGGAAGCAAAGTCTTAGTCATTGTTACTTCCTTACATTTTATACAGTTTAGAGTTTTTCAACTAATATTTGCCTGATAATTCAAGATAAAAAAATATAATGACTCCTTAAATTTAGAAATATGGTCATTATACATGTCAAAACAAGTACTTTTAAAACTGAGCTAATTAGGAAAGTAGTTATCCCTTTAGAATAAATACCATAGTTTGCTTTTTTTTTAAGATTGTATTTATTTACTTGAGAGAGAGTAAGAGAGAGAGCATGGGAGAGGAGAGGGTGAGAGAGAAGCCGACTCCCTGTGGAGCAGGGAGTCTGATGCGGGACTCAGTCCTGGGACTTCAGGATCATGACCTGAGCTGAAGGCAGCCGCTTAACTAACTGAACCACCCAGGTGCCCCAATACATAGTTCTGTTCTCTTTTATTTTCTTTTTTCTTTTTGTGGGAATGCTCTCTCCCTACTACTTTTTTTTTTAATTGTGTTATGTTAGTCACCAAACAGTACATCATTAGTTTTTGACAAAGTTGTTTTCTAAGGAAGACCTTTCTACAAATAAATTTACAGTTGATAGGTGTATATATCACTGAATTATATCATTGCCATTTTATACTACTGTGGCAATTTGGAGTTTAAAGACCTGTTATTATGGAAAATTACTATTCTTCTCTTCCTTTGTAGATGGAAAGCTACCACTAATGCTTTTTGTTGATTAGATGTTAAAATGATATATACTTTTTATCTGTCCCTAAGTCTGAGAGAACTATTTCATTATTACTCAAATGGTCAGACAAAATATAAGAGAATATTTTGGTTCAGGTATTTTTAGCATTGTTCAGATTGTGTAGTAATAAAAAATTATGTGGAGTGCCTGGTGGCTCAGTTGATTAAACCTCTGACTCTTGGTTTTGACCCAGGTCAGGGTCTCAGTGTTGTGAGATCATGCCCTATATTGGGCCCCACACTGGGCATGGAACCTGCTTGGGATTCTCTCTCTCCCTCACCTTCTGCCCCTTCCCAACCCTTTAAAAAATTATGATTATATTTGAAGTAGTAACTCAAAGCAAAACTGTTTTTAAAAATACAGTATTTACAAATTATCAACCAGGACATTAAGAATTTTATAATAAACTTCTATGAAAACATACTGTGTAGCTTGGCCTATATAGAGATATACATGGTATTCCTTTATGAACTGATACTTGCATCCGTTTTTCTTTGCAAGGAAATGAATTTCATTGTTATTGAAAAGCTTTCATTTCATTCAAAATGAAGGTCCGTGAATAGTCCAGAATTGCTGTTTTTCTTTGGAAATTCAGCATCTCATGTTCTTTGCAGGAAGTTAAAATTGGGTTACTGACTTCTGGATATGAGAAGGAAATAGGGAATATGAGGAGGGAAACTTGTATTATCAGAACATAGAGTACTGAAAAAACTATGTAAAATACATTTTGAATTAAATGGCCTTTTGCACACATATATAAATATGTGCATACAAAATACTAATACATTTATAATACACTGTTGACAACAGATTAAATCAGTGTTGACCATATAGGTAACTCAAAGTCTCAGCAAATTTCTCTGCCACTACATTTAGGCCTTGCCACTCTAAACAACAAAATGTAACTAGCCACCACTATTCTTTTACACATACATTTCTTAGGCAGTTCAGGATTTTCAATTCTGTTATGTATCTTAAATGAGTAAAAAATACTCATACTTTACTCATGAGTAAAAAATACTTAAATGAGTAAAAAAATACTCTATTAATGTTAACAATTAAATGTTGGAATTAATAAGAGTTTAACATTCTCAGTTCAATTTTCCTCTATATTTTCTCGACCATTTGATTACAATATTTATAATTTTAGTATCATCACATTATAACCCCAGACAGATAAAATGGACTTTTCTTCTAAATCTACATTTTGGGGATGCCTGGGTGGCTCAGTTGGTTAAGCTGCTGCCTTAGGCTCAGGTCATGATTCCAGGGTCCTAGGATCGAGTCCTGCATTAGGCTCCTTGCTCCTCAGGGAGCCTGCTTCTCTCTTTGCTTCTGCCTGCTTATGCGCTTGCTCTCTCTCTCTCTCTCTCTCTCTGACAAATGAATAAAATCTTTAAGTAAGTAAGTAACTACCTTTTGCATCCTTTGCCAAATAAATTATGATCACAGATGCACCATACTTCATTTAGATGTCAATTCAGTTTCATCAGATTGGTTACTTGATTGCAACTTCCATTTGTTCCGGCATTTCTCAAGATGGTCTTTAAGTCTGAACTATCTTAGAGCATCTCTATCTTTATAAACACATTCAGGTTGTCTCTTAAAACTATTGTGAAAATTAACTGACAATGAATATAACACTGAGTGCATAGCATGACTTTTGTAAATGATAGGTGTTATTATTATTATTATTTACCTCAGTTGGACAGTGCCTATAAATCTCTAACCCTTTTATCTATAAATGTTTCAAATAGATTCAGAACAGTTGTTACATTCTTTGCATATGCAGTTGACCCTTGAACAACACAGGTTTAAACCACATAGGTCCATTTATACCTGATTTTTTTTTTATACCTGAATTTTTTTTTTTATAAATACAACACAATGCTGTAAATGTATTTTCTTTTCCTTATGATTTTCTTAATAATGTTTTCTTTTCTCTACTTTGGTTTAAGGTAAGGATACAGTGTACAATAAATACACAAAATGCTTGTTAATCAACTTTATGGTATTGGTAAGGCTTCTGGTGAGCAGTAGACTATTAGTAGTTAAATTGTGGGGAAATCAAAAGCTGTGCACAGGTTTTTGGCTGCATGGAGTGAGTGCTTCTAACCCCCACATTGATCAAAGTTCAACTGTACTATCTTTGTTTTCTTAGTTTCAGAACTTGTAGTGGCTTTCCACAGAGGTGGGATTTAACAGTGGTTATTTTCATTATACCAACATTATCACTAACCCTGTGGCATAATTGTGCATGAAACAAATGTTTCAAGTAGACCAATTCATGTGCAGCAACACATAATTGATATCTTCATGAAAACTAGAATTACTTAAGTGGAAAGTCCACATGGTTGAAGGTACAATCTTTTATGCAATTCAGAGAATTGAAATACCTTATAAACATGTCAGTGCTGTATAACCTATCAAACATATGGGGTTTATAAAACTTGAAAGTAAAACAATCTGACTTCTTGGCAGTAATTCCCGATATCTCTAATTAGGCTGATTTTCAAAAGAACTGACTTTAATTGGACCTTTTTTTTTTTTTTTTTAAATGGAAAGTATTTGGAGATAAGTACTGAGCTTCTAAATAGAAAATGTCTTTATAGCCAAATAACTTATTTTTTGCCTGCTGTGACAGGAACTTCTTCTTAAAAGACTAAACAAAATTGTGATTTGGTATTTGTATGGTGTGGCAAAAGTTTTAAAATTAGCTAAATTCTATATATCATTGGACATCATGCTATTAGTAGCAGTGATGTGTTCCTAGTAAGACGATTAAGGGATTTAAATTTTGTAAGATAATGCAATTGCATCAGTGATCTATGCCATTACAATCTTTGATTTTTAAGTGTGTCAAATTTGAGAATTTTGCCTTGTTCCTAATGGATGTAATATGTATGATGCTTTATAATATTTAAGAGGACCATGCTTTCAGTGGTATTTGCCAAGAGGAGTGAGTAGGTGGGAAGAACCCAGTTAAAAGTTAAATTGGAAGACACCCTAATATAAAATTGTTGAAATGAGTGGATAATAAAAATAGTTTTCACTGTATGTATATAGCTAATAACTTATAAAGTACTTTCAGAATACTTTGCCATTTATTTTTCCAACAAATAATTGTGGAGCAACTATATTCAGTAGGCATGGGGGCTATTAGAATGGCATAATATCTTCTCTTTTTTGAGAATGTTATGGTATAATTGAGAATATAGATAAACTGCTGCTTTTAATACATTCCCTAGAACAGGATCTAATACATAAGAAAAAATGAATGCTGCTGTGTTGAAGTATGAGTGAATAATGAGCATGGTGTAATTGAGTGCTACTGAATAAAGTGCTATTTTTACTACTATTACTATTGCTTATAATAATAACAACAACAATTATTCTAATAAGGCTGGCAGCATTGAAGGACTAATATCTGCAGGGCACTGTGCTGCTTCATTTAGTTCTTATAACAGCTGTATGAGGTGGGAACAGAACCAGTTACATAATTTGCAAGGCCATGTGCAAAGTGAAAATGTGGGCCCTTAGTCCAAAAACTATTGATAATTTCAAGATGGCAAAAACTGAACATTAAATCAAGAATCTTCTAGGTATAGGGCTATGTATAATTGCTTAAGTCACATGCACACGAAGCCAGCAGAACTATAATTATTCCCCAGTTTACAGCTCAGGAAATAAAGTATACATTTATTGAGACTGCTCACATATTTTTCAAAATTTTGGGGTCCCATTGCCCTATTAGTGATGCTCGAGCTTATAGAGTATAGAATAATTTTAAGTGGAAAATGTTGAATTCAAAGACCAAACACTGATGCATTCATCCAAGTTGGTAATTATCTAGTTAGCTATTATGAAAATGTGAAGTTTTAAGGTCAATATCAAAGACAATGCCTGATGTATTGCTTTTTAACAGTGAGGTCATAAAACCCCAATACTGACTTTTCCAATGCCATCCCAGGACTTCTGCTTTGTATCATACTAAGCTTGAGCAATCTAGTCAACTTGATCTGTCTGGAGAGAGTTATCAAAAAACCAAAAAATATCCTTAATAGTGTAGTATTTGAATGCTACTCAAATATTGAAATCTACTTTCATTATAGAGCTTTTGATATTAAGACTTTGTCTTGGAGTGACCTGTACTTACGAGGTCAGTTAGTTCAATCATCCCTTATCTCGAACACGAATCAGATTAAAAGCTCCTTAAGTGGTCTTATCTATACCCTCATTGCTACACTGCTTTGTGTTACAGCTTCCCACTCAAGGTCATTTCTCCCATTGCTGACCTCCTTCCCAGCTCTTTGCATTTTATTTTCTTGAAACTTTCTTCCATTTCAAATATACCATTTGGATTTTTGACTAAATTTAGGAGATTATCTCAGTTTCCTACAAAAAAAGCAAAAATAAACAGAAACACACCAAAATGACTAAACTAGGTTTTACAATAGTATAAATCCATAAAAATGAAGAAGAAAGGGACAGATGGACTTAAGAAATACTAAAACATGAAAGTCAATAAACTACAAAAAAAACAAAACAGATCATTGGTAATTGATCTAATGGTACAGATTAAACTAAAGCCTGAACATTGGCCAGGAGGAAGCTTCTGTGGACCAAGTCAGTCTCGCATGCAGAACCTATACGTGTACATGTAATGGAGGCATGGAGAATTTCAGAGTGTGGGCATGAGGCACCACAAGAGCAAGGATCTTTTGAAAGCCAGCCCTACCTCAGTCCACCTTGAACAAAGGAGAGTTGTATGCTCTTGAGATATTAATGTGAGAGACTGTGGATTGGGGCCTTCTGAACCCAACAAAGGTATTATAGGGTGGGTGTACTAAAGATGGAGAGATCAAGTCAAATTCCATATATAAGAAATCTGGGCAGCCTATTGCCAAATACTCAGCTCCCAGTTCACTAGCGTATATACGCTTCTATCCCCAAGGAAGGAGAATGCTGGATTCTTCTCTGGAGACAATGAGAGGCTATAAGAGAAAAGATTTATAAGCATTGAAATTTGGAGGTCTCTACCCAACCTTTGTGCAGTGAATGTTATTCACTCACAACGCTCATGCAGGCTCACAGAGCTTCCAGATAGCAGTTATGCCTCATGGTATATCAGGAAAATACAGCCAAGAATTATGACACATTTGAGGAAATCTACATCAAACAGAAATGAATATGAAGGGAATAAGGCCTAAAAAGAACAGAAGAAATCTCTAATTCTTAAAACAAGAACAGTGATAAAGAAATAATCAGAACATGGGAAGGTATCTTTTTTTTTTTTTTAAATTGGTTAGCCAACACATAAATATAAATAGTGAAAAAGACATTTTGGGAAATCATTGAGAGTAGAAAGAAATAGATGGTGGTATAAAAATGAGAAGAAAAATTATTCCAGAAACCTGAGGATAGATCCTCAGAATCTAAAAATCCTCCTGATGAGAGTTCCAGGGTGATTGCAAACCTGGTCAGGAGGCAATTATAAAATGATGATTAAAGAAAATTTGAGGGATGTGGAATGGCCAGTTCAAAGAGCACATTGAGTACCTGGGCAAAGAATTTTTAAATTACCCATATTAAAGTATAATTGCCACACAGTTTTGAAAACCCTGAGAAAAATTAATGACCTTAAAATCTTCCAGAGAGAGAGAGACAGACAGACAGAGTGAGAGTTAGTTTATGCCAAGAATATCATGTTAAATAATGGTGTCAGTTTATCAATGCAAACTTGAAAGTTGGAAGATAAAAAAAAAAAACTTGAAAATATAAAGGATATTTATTTTCAACATAATTGTTTACAAACTTTCTACATTATCCATCAAGTATGAGGTTTGAATAAAGCATTTACATTAATGCAAGCTCATAGAAAAGAAAGAGAGAGAAAGAAAGAAGAAAGGAAGGAAGGAAGGGAGGACGGAAGGAAGGAAGGAGAAAAGAAGAGAAAAGAAAAAAGAGGAAGAAACAATATATCTGGGAAATGGTAGGAAAGCATTATACTGGAAAATAATGGATAATCAGTTCAGATTGGAGCTAGAGAGTGGGGCTCAGGAGGTGGGTTTTCCTACTTACCACCATACCAAAAAACAAAGACAAAGTATAACCTCATTTGTATGCCTCATGAAACAAGGGTTTTACTATTTCTTTGAAGGACCTTGAAGAAGGATAGTGATTAGTACTGAGAAAGTCAAGCAAATGTAACAACAACAACAACAAAAAGTATGTATTCTGAAGAAAAATGAAAAATGTTGGAACAATGAAAAAAATGTTACCTGTAAGGCTTATCTGTCTTACTGCCTTAGTTCTCACCCTCATTTACCAGCACTACCTTAATTATCTCTCTTCTTTGCTGGCGTATTTGTCTTGTAATTAATTCTTGAGCTTTCAGTGTTACTTCTCTTTATTCTCCAGATTGCAATTAGAAATGATCTTTAAAAATAAAATTTAAAAACTGGTAAAGTGATTCAGAGAGGAAACATTTCCACATAACACATGTTAATTACCAAATGTGAATGTTTAACTTAAATAGAGGAGGCAACTTAGAAAATAAGTCTGGAGATGGGGCAGAGAAACATTAGAAGATTCTTTAATGAGTTTTTACCTCATCCTATGAGAAACATGCTTAATAAATTGGGTGTTGGAACAGTGAAGAGGTGGGAAAGCAGAGCTTAGGAAATGTTTACAATGTACAGGTCAATTTTATTTAAGGATTTCAGTTTGGTGACCCTCAAATAGCAAAATGACAAGGAGTTTGGTTAACTTGAGACCAGCGAAAATACTAAAACATAGGAAAATGAAGCATTTGGGAATGAAAGAGAAACTTTTAGATATTGTGATAGACTGGATGTGTAGCATGATTAATAGAAGGGACTGATTATTCTCTTCTGTAGAATTATTTAAGAAAAAGTTTTTTTCTACAAAAAAAGCATTCATTTCCAATAAGAAGAAAAGCCACAAATTTTAATATGTGCCAGTGTCCAATTCAAATTTTGTTTTCATGTACATGTTCCATCTCCAGATCCTACTGACTTAGTAGAAATAGAAAATGTAAGGATTATACTAATTTATTTAATCACTGCACAACTAAATGGAAACTTTGATAAAACAATGGGAGGATTACCTGAGAAATAATCATAATAATAAGAGTTACACAGTTATGGAAGGATGTATCAAATAAACAATAAAAACTCACAGAATTTCTGTTAGTAACTAATTATAGCTCATCTCTAGGGATTGAGCATACCTTTGGTCAAATTTATCTGAGGAAATTGTTACAGTTTTGGTTCAGATTGCATTTAGATTTGGTTCAGATTGCATTTTGCTTTCTTTTCAGCTGATATTCTGGTCTGGGTTCCATACTTTTTGTCCATTGCAGTCTTTATAGAGTTGCCACTTCCTTTTGTCAGGGAACTTACTTCTTGAAAAGATAAACTCCATGCTGTATATAACCTTATTCAAATTTATATATAATAGGTTACATAATTAACCAATTCCCATGGTAGCTTGTTTTCCACTGATGTGATTTTTCAAATGTGTGTTTATAGTTATTAAAAAAAAAACTTACTTCTTTAAGTGGTTTTTTATTTTTGTTCTCTCTGAGAACTCTACTTTCTGCTTCTGCTTTTTTGTTCTTGTGCTCTAGTATGGGTTTAAACAGTGATTTGCTTTGGATCCACTTTAAAAGTAATTCCTCTGTCACAGAGAAGCCGATGATGACATAGAAATTCCTAAAAATACTATTAATGATACTATTTGTTTTTATTGTTTATCACTTTTCATTTAATATCATACAGGCTACATGGTATGAGTTGTGTTAACTCTACCCAAGTAATTGAGGGAGAATTCTTACCTTCTAATTAGATTCTTTTTGTCACTGACTATGCTGCTTCACATGAATATCTTTTAAATTGCTCTTTGGTGCTTCCCTTATACAATTTCCCATTAAACATATCAGTATTTTTCTTCCCTTTTCCTTCCCTGTTTCGTGGGAAACTCGGTGAAAACTTCAGTCTGGCTGGAAAGAATTCAAATGTTTACATTAGCACGTACTAATCCTTATAGCAGAGGACTTCACTTGTTTTTGTTAATTGCGTTATATTTTAGACTATTTTTCTTACGATTTATATCATGTAAATGTTTTCTGAGAACTGTACAATATACCTAAAGACATGACAGTTTTTCATATTCTTTCCTTACCTTGTCTTTTCAACTGTAATATTCACACATTGAGAAGTTGTTACCTTTCAATGACAATCTGAGACACCCATTTTTCTGGCTAGCACAGAACAGTTACTGGCACCAATATTGATTTTACTACTTTACTGATATGTTATTTAAAATGTAGCTTTTGTCTGAACTACGGAAAATTAATACTATCTTTTTCTGGTTTCTCTTTGGTTGATTTTTTTCCTTCCCTCAATTTTTCTTTGGTGTATTGCTTATGTCTTCTAATCTTAACCATGAAGTCCGCTGGGTGGTGGCCACATAACTGAGAAACTAAATTTGTCTTTTTATTTGTTTTCTCTAGTCCTTATGCCCCAGGACAGAAACCTACCCAAAGGGAGCTTCACAGTAGGCTTTGAGCTAAAGTAGTGGCTAATTCACTCCTCTGGATTAGAATACGCCTCCAGATAATATGTTTTCTTGGTATCCATAGATCCCACTGGTGAGATGAGGAAGAGGTTGTCCCGAGGCACAAGGCAGAAAAACCACTCTGAGAGTATCAACTTCCATCATTCAGATTGACAGAGACAGGCAGCTTATTGTGACAGTCTGTGATCTATGATTTAGATCTTGGCAAACAATCAACAGACTTTCTTGTTCTTATTTTTTTTCTTTCTATCCTCCATTCTGGTATGAAATGGAAGATGTAAGAGAAGGTGCTCAAATCCACACTGAATTTCTGAGATTGTGAATTTTAATTCTCTGTTACCAACTTCCAGTAGAACTCTGGCAGGTGACAGATCTCAGTTCTTCACTATCTTTATTTCCTTGGCTATTGGCTTACATGCCAAATTATGGGAAATGAATATACTAAGCTGAAAATTTGCATTAACAGTCATTTTCATAACAAAAGTAAAAAATAAATGTTATAGAATTACACTGTATATTATACATAAAGAACTACCTTTAATAGAACTCAACAATTTTCCATTTTGACTGAAATAATCTGAACAATAGTACATGTATGAAAAAAATGTGAAATAAGGGTATTGGTAAGAAAAATCCCTTGACTTGGAGACGAAAAAGAGGGAAATAATGAAGAGATTCACATTTCATGAAAATAGTGCATTCTTTTTCTTAAAAAAATATTTTATTTAGTTATTTGACACATACACACACAGATCACAAGTAGGCAGAGAGGCAGGCAGAGAGAGAAGGGGAAGCAGGCTTCTTGCTGAGCAGGGAGCCCGGGTGCGGGGGCTTGATCCCAGGACCCTGAAATCATTATCTGAGCTGAAGGCAGAGACTTAACCCACTGAGCCACCCAGGCGCCCCAGAAATAGTGTATTCTTGGTCGTGTGTTAAATATTTTTACATGTGCTATTTTATTCAATCTTCAAAAATATACTTGCAATTGATATGAATTTTAGAGTGAAAGTTCTCTGCCCAGGCTAGTGCTGCTTAAGAAAGGAAAAAGGCATAACAGTTTTTAGAAAATGATTCTGCCAGTGCTTACAAATTATGTTTTTATTTTTATTTTTTGCATCCTGAATATGGCAAAAAGGAAGTATCAGGTGAGATACTGCTACTACTGAGTAGCTGAATCCGTCGGTTGAGTTTAGGAGCTGGTAAGGTAGAAATTCACCATCAGTTTAGGTCAAAAGTTGTTCTAAATTGTAACCATAGGAAGGGGACAGCAAACAAGTGTTGAAAACAGTTTAAGTTGATTTTAAGTAGACACCCAGTAGTAATATGTATCTTAAAAATGAAACCACTAACAAACTGGAATCATTTAATATGTGAAAATTTCTGTGGTGGGAAAAGACTACGTATATGTGTAATTTGGCTGAGATTTCAGACAATACTTTTTTTTCTTCTGTATGGGAGAAAACAGCTAATTTGGAATATCTGAAAGAGACAAAAGTTTAGGCTTTATGTAACAGTCTTGTTACATACAAATAACAAAGATTTCAAATTATATGCATTCAATTTTGAGCTTCATTTTGAAGGCCCACTGTTTGTCTCTTCAAGTCAAAATTGATCCTCATGCAAAATTGAATGCATTGGAGAGTATTTACCTGGCCACATATGTTAAAATCCTTGAACTCACTGGATAGTAAGTTTACAGTAAGGTTCAGGCAGATATGATTGCTAACTATATAATTTAAATCTGTAGACAATATCACCCAAAATATATTTATGACTTTTTGTATAAAGAAATATTCACTTGGAATCTTTACAGTGACATCAATAAGATGGCCAAGTAGAGGGGCGCCTGGGTGGCTCAGTTATTAAGTGTCTGTCTTTGGCTCAGGTCGTGATCCCAGAGTCCTGGGATTGAGTCCCACATTGGGCTTCCTGCTCAGAGGGAAGCCTGCTTCTCCCTCTCCCACTCCCTCTGCTTGTGCTCCCTCTCTTTCTGTCAAAATAAATAAATAAATAAATAATCTAAAAAAAAAAAAAAGAAAGAAAGAAAGAAAGATCGGTCTGCATTTAAAGATGGCCAAGTAGAAGAACCAGGCTCTATCCCAGCAAAAAGATCAACAATTTATGATCCACAAATAAAAACAGCTCTCAGAGAGCTCTGGAATCCACATAAGAAACTTCAGCAACACAATGGAACATAAAAGTTCAGAGTAACTACACTGAGAAAGAAAGAACAGCTTCCTTTCGCATTTGTCATCCCATTCCTGAGCTGGCATTGCCCCGCACCAAGAGGGAACTCCCTCACTTAAAAGAGTTCCCCTCACAAGGAAAAGGAGTGCGGTGAATGACAATTTCCCTAGCCTTTTGGGGCACCACACAAAGGCCCTGCTAAGGGTTACCCCACACCAAGACTGGTAAAGCTCAGACATGTGTATAGAGACAGCTAGGAATAAGGAAGTAAACCAGGGGATACTAGTATCAGCCATGTTGTGAAAGCTTCTATGCCCAGTTTCCTGCCAGTGACTTGTTCTGCAAATGACCCCCGCTGCTCTGGACCTCTACAGATTTCACCAGTTATCATTGTAGAGGGTTACTACTGTGACCCGAATTTCCAGAAACCTGCAGGTTATAGACATAGGCAGAAACCAGTAAATATTACCAACACGAATAGACTCTATTGTGTGTGATACTCTGCAGTCTTTTTTTTTTTAATTTTTTTTTGAGATTTTATTTATTTATTAGTTAGAGAGAGTGAGAGAGAGCGAGCACAGGCAGACAGAGAGGCAGGCAGAGGCAGAGGGAGGAGCAGGCTCCCTGCCAAGTAAGGAGCCCGATATGGGACTCGATCCCAGGATGCTGGGATCATGACCTGAGCCGAAGGCAGCCGCTTAACTAACTGAGCCACCCAGGCGTCCCGATACTCTGCAGTCTTCAGAGCTTGGCTCAAAATACCTAATGATCAGCATAAAGAATGAGTGGAGATCTGGGAAAAAAGTTTTTTTTTTTCCTTTAATATGAATAAAACACATAGAAACTAGATAGCTTATTTTCTTGTTACTGCTATAATGTGGAAGCAGATAATTTTACAAAAATCCATTTCATAATTCTACAAAAAAACTTTTTAGCAGCTTCTCATGTAATTTGTATAGTGGGCATTAAATAGCAAGTGGCAAAATTCAAATGAAGTAGGACTTTGTTGCACATAGACAGCTTTTAGAACTAGTTGCTAATGAGTAGTGATGTTTTAGGAGAAAAAAGAAAAAGAAATTGAAAAAAAGTAAATTGAAATAGATTGTCATCTCAAAACATCACTCTCCCCAGAAAAATGCAAAAAAAAACCCACAAAAAATGAGCATATTGATAGAGCCTTTCTTTATTTACAAAGAGCTTTTCAAATATTTCACATTTATTCTTGACCTATTCATGTGTTAGATACCTTTAAGCCCATAATTAAAGAGAAAGATATTGAACTAGAGTTATGAAAGGGCCCAAGTTTGCCTAACTAGTAAGTACTTAAGATGAGATTTCGACCAGTATTATTCATACAGGGAACCTGCAGAGGTTTGTCCAGTGTCATTTGCTATGGTCTGAGTGTTTGTATCTCCTCCAACATTCATATATTCAAATTCTAACCCTCAAAGTGATGATATTAGTACGTGGGATCTTTATGAAGTGGTTAGATGGTGAGGGTGGAGCCCTCATGAACGGGATTATTTCTCTAACAAAGGAGTCACCTTGAGCTCCTTAGCTCTTCAACTCTGTGCAGACATAAAGAGAAATCTGTGACCTGCAGGGCAGTCCTCACAGGCCACCCTGGCACCCTGATCTTAGATGTGCAGAATCCAAAGCTGTGAGAACTAAATTTCTATTGTTTATAAGCCACCCACTCATACTGTTTCGTTATAGCAGCCCAAGTGGAGTAAGGTCAGACTGAAAAAAAAAAAAAAAAAGAATGAACAATAGTGTTAGGAGCTTGGACACAAAAGCAGCCTGTGAATCTGTGAATTTTGGGAAAATTATGGACAGAAAGATTGAGTACTCAGCAGTACCACACAGGCCATGGGCAAGTTTGGAATAGAGGGACATAGAAATAGATGGCAGATGCAGAAAACCAACAAAAAAGCTGGTGAGAATCCTGATTCTACAATAATTTCAGCAATACCAAGTAAAGGGGAAGCTGAGAAGTCACATATCCAGAGAGTGGTCATTCTATCTTGTGTGATTTAAGTGCTGGGATGCTCTATTGGTTGATTCTATCATTTCTTCTTGTGTATTTTGTTTTTTCAACTACTAATTGTGCCCTCTCATTTTAAGGAGACATTTCTCTTTGAAGATGAAAGATTATTATCCATTATTGTCAATCACTTAAAGATTATTACTATTTGCAAAAGTACTTATGAAGGTGAAACACACATTTAATGCAACAGAGTCTGGGGTTTTTTTGGCAGTATATTTCCTAAGCACTTTAACTGGGAAAATGAAGGGAGGTACTATAGACATAGAACCTTGGTATATGAAAAAAACAAAACCCTCACACCTGAAATTAAACATACCCCTTCCATGCAGAGAGAAGAAGTGTTGGAAATATAATTATCTATTGATTTCACTTTTGACTTTTCTAATACATGTCTAGAATAGGATTGGGTTAAATAAATGTTTTTCTTTTTCACTATGAAATAGATAAATGTCAATCCTGTATTGGAAAGGATGCAAATAAATTTTTGCTACTCTTTCCCAATTAGTTCTTCAGCAAAACCAAATTAGATGATAGCTTTAGGGAGAGAAGTTATTAATATTATTTCCCAGTAATATTGCTGCCAACAAATACTGTCAAAGACTGAGTTATCCCTAATTTTATGATAGTGATAGAGTTTAGACAATTAACACTTACTGAAAATAGGCCTAATATTAAAATCACACATTTCCCCATGTTTATTTTGGATGATTGGTACTAAGGTTAAGTATCAATAAAAAGTAAAACCCTTGATGTATTCAAATAACATTAATTTTAAAATCAATTGCAGCTTTTCAAATCTAAATATACTGTGTGTATTAGTTGGGGAAACAGATCTCCAGAGAAGCAGATCTCTCTCTCTCTGTCTCTCAACCGTGACTCCTTCTGTCCCTCATTCCCTCCTCACTCCTCCCCGACCACCTCTGTGTATGTGTGTGTGTGTGTGTGTGTGTGTGTATACATATATATGTATATATGTATGATACAGATATCATAATTATATATTGTTTGTGTGTGCATATGTGTATGTATATATACACATATATATATTTGAGAGTCCTGAGGCTGAAGTTGTTTCAGCAACACTGTGTGTTATGTATTTGTATATAAGATTTGTATATATCAAAAAAGAGGGAGAAGGAGAGAGATTTTAAGGAATTGGCTTCCATGACTATGGAGGCTGGCAAATCCAAAATCTGCAGGGTAGGTTGGCAGGTAGAAGACCCCTGGAAGAATTGAATTGCAGCTCAGAGCCAAAGGCAATCTGCTTGACAAAATCCTTTTCCTTGGGGGAAGTCAGTCTTTTTACTATTAAGACCTTCGCCTGATTGATTGAGGCCCATCCACATTGTGGGGTATAATCTGCTTTATTGAGAATCTGCTGATTTTAATCTCAATTTAATCTAAAAAACATAACTTCACAGAAACATCTAGAATAATATTTAACCAAATATCTGATACTGTGGACCAGCCATGTTGACACATAAATTCACCATCACATTATGTATAATAATTGTTCAATTATTCCCATTGATGGTCTATCTTGTCTCTGTTCAAAACCAGTTCAATAATATTTCTTAGAAATTAATCAATAAGAAGTATGCTGTCACCTAGGGCAACACTAATCAAAACACTGATGACTGCACATTCTGGTATATGATATACGCAAAGAAATATTGATGGCCTTGGAAATAATGCAGGTGTTCAACAGGGAATTTAACCTCCTAAGATTTTGAAAGTGGTTCATTTTAAGGACTTAACAATGCAGTTGTACTGTTTTCATTAGAAATAAAACAAGTGGTATTTCTTCTCATTCTTAACATACCAGGAATTATAATGTAGAAATGAAATACTTATTCCATAGTTGGATATTAAGATATCAGAAGGTAGGGCACCTGGGTGGCTCAGTGGGTTAAGCCTCTGCCTTTGGCTCTGGTCATGGTCTCAGGGTCCTGGGATCAAGCTCCACATCGCGCTCTCTGCTCAGCAGAGAGCTTGCTTCCCCCACTCTCTCTCTACCTGCTTCTCTGCCTACTTGTGATCTCTCTCTCTCTGTCAAGTAAATAAATAAATAATCCTAAAAGAAAAGATATTAGAAGGTATTTTCATTCCCTGAAAATTTATTTCACTTAACTTGTAGCAATTTTTGTTTATCCTAAGAAATTCTATATATTTTTAAACTAAATCAGATATGCAAAAATATAGTATTTATTGATTTTCATGAATTTCCTGTTAAAGGTATGGGGGAAAACTTGTATTCAAGCTGAGTAAATGGAGTTTGTGTCTTCTGTTAGCTATTCTGGATTTACAAGGGTGTTTATTTTTGATCCCAGTTTCACAGCTATATGTTCTTATTTCTTGCTGAGCCTCTAGAAGCAGTTACTGAAAGAATAATTTTGATTTTCTGCAGTAACATAATTTTACCTGTTAAAAGATAGTCAATTACAATAATAGTCTATTACTTTCTCGAAGAAAATATTTGGCATTATTCCTGTTAGAAATATTTCCTATATGTTATTTGTCTAGGAATTTACAGAGAAGTTTTAAATGGTTATTTCCAAGAAATTCCTGTTGACAAACATGCCAATAATTTCATGGGAAATACATTGTAGGTTTGTGGCTTACAATTCATAATCACTGAGTTTGAAATAACTTTGTTTTTGTTTGATTCTGTGCTTTATTTTTTGTTGACGTATAGTTGACATACAATATTACATTAGTTTCAGGTATACAGTAGTGACTTAACATTTATATATGATATGAAATACTCACCATGGTAAGTGTAGTTACTCTCTGTCATCATACAAAGTTGTTACAGTGTTATTAACTATATTCCCTTTGCTGTACTTCCATTCCTGTGACTTACCATTTTATAACTGGAAGTCTGTACCTCTTCATCTTCACCTATTTTACTCATTCCCCTAATACCACCCCTCTGGCAACCACATTTGTTCTCTGTATTTATGAGTCTGGTTTTTTGTTTGTTTGTTTGTTTTTTAAAGATTTTATTTATTTATCTGACAGACAGAGATCACAAGCATGCAGAGAGGCAGGCAGAGAGAGGGAGGGGGAAGCAGGCTCCCCACCGAGCAGAGAGCCTGATGTGGGGCTTGATCCCAGCACCCTGGGATCATGACTTGAGCTGAAGGCAGAGGCTTTAGCCCACTGAGCCACCCAGGTGCCCCTATGAGTCTTTTTTTGTTTTATTTTGTTTGTTCATGTTTTGTTTTTTATCTTCCCCATATAAGTGAAATCATATGGCATTTATCTTTCTCTGTCTTATTTCACTTAGTGTAATACCCTATACAGGTTCACTGGACATAGTACTCATAATGTTGAAAATGGCAATATTTCATTCTTTGCTATACCTGAATAATATTCCATTGTATATGCATACCATATCTTCTTTATCCCTTCATCTGTTGATGGACACTTACGTTGTTTCCATATCTTGGCCACTATAAATAATGCTGCAATGAACATAGGGGTACATATATCTTTTGAATTAGTTTTCTTTATTTCTTTGAGTAATACCCAGAAGTGGAATTGCTGCATCATATGATATGTACACTTTTAATTTTTTAAGGAACTTCTGTAGCATTTTCCATAATGACTGTACCAATTTAAATTCCCGATAATAGTGAATAAAGTTTCCTTTATCCATATCTCACCAACACTTATTCTTTCTTGCTTTTTGATACTAGCCAACCTGACAGGTGTGGGTGATATTTCACTGTTCTTTTGATTTCCATTTCCCTGGTGATTGGTGATGTTAAGCTCCTTTTCACATGTCTGTTGGCCATCTATATGTCTTCTTTGAACCAAAAATGTCTATTCAGGTCCTCTTCCCATTTTTTAATTGGATTATTGCATTTTTGGTTTTGAGTTGTGTGAGTTTGAAATAATTTTAATAAATTTAATTGTAAAACATCCTTTTGAAATAAACATTGGAGAAATCCATAAACCTTATGTTTTTTGACAAGGAACAGATTTTCATCCATTCAATTATCAGGGAAGTAATATATTTTTAAAAAATATTTATTTATTTTAGAGAGAAAGAGTGTGTGTGTGTGCACAGGCATAAGAGGGGCAGAGGGAGAGAGGGAATCTCAAGCTGAATCTGCACTGAACCAAAACCAAGGGTTAGGCACTTACCCCAGGAAATAATATGTTTTGTTAATATTTTTCCATCTCCCTTCTGAAAAATATTTCTTATTCCTAAGCAGTATTTTGTCGACTAACTCAGTTATGTCTGGAGGAGGAAAATCTCCATTAGAGAAACAAGGCAAAAAAAAAAAAAAAAAAGCATCATCACGGAGATTTTATGACTTGAAAAAAATATGTAGAAAAACTATATTTCTTAATGCAAATGTCATATTCAGAAAGGAAAATGGTTAATCAGAAAAATGTACTGGTATTTATAAAACCTTTATGAAATTTTATTGAGTATATTTATATCTTCACTTATTATAAGTGGATTAGAAAAAGTACCACAACATTATAATTTTAAAGCCTAAATATTTGAAGTAACTGAAATATAGAGAAAAACGAATATTTCCTTTCTAAAGAAAAATATAAGTCATGTTCTTTGCAATAATTTGATCCTTGTATAAACTGTTAAAATATAGGTGTTTGTATTAATTTTTAATATATCTTTTAAAACTCCACATAGTTTATATATTTTTTAAGATTTTATTTATTTGAGAGAGAGAGAGTGAGCACAAGGAGGGGGAAGGGACAGAAGGAGAGGGAGAAGCAGACTCTCAAGTGAGCAGGGAGTCTGATGCAGGACCTGATTCCAGGACCCTGCTGAAGGAAGACGATTAACTGACTGAGCCACCCAGGTGCCCCAAAACTCCTCATCATTTAAATATATAGTAATTGTTCATATTGGATGGTGGCAGTGGAGTAGTCAAGATTGAATTAGGGGGCACTTGAACAAAAAAAGGCATTAAGTGAATTAGGGGGCACTTGAATAAAAGGGCATTAAGTGAAAACAAACATCCCATACTGTGGTTTGTTTGGTAGTATTTAGGCCATTAACCATAGCTATTTTAACTTAGCCTAATTACAAATTTAGAAATAAAAGAATACTGAGTGGGAATATGTAATTTTCATACAAAGGTATATATATCTTTCAGTAATATCTTACCCTCAGAATATTATTGTGGGAGGGAAAGCAAAGCAAAGCAAAATTAATTAATTAATTAAAATAATAAAAAGAAAAAGGAGAGCAAGGAAAAGAAAAAAAAGGAGTGAGTGAAAGTTTAAGAAAAAGAAAAACAATACAATTTTTTATCTTGACACAGATGTGATAACCACTATGCTACAGAAACAATGGTAGCTTTTATCACAGGCCAAGCATTCTACAAAGCGCTGTTGATGCACATAAAAGGAAGAAAATATAGGAGCATACACAGATATGAATTAATATTATCAGGTTGGTAAATGCACATGTGCCATTTTGTGTGAATGTGAAACAGAACAGTAAGAGAATGAAAACTTTGTTCAAAGGTGCTTCATAGAATGGGTCATATGACATCTTCCTTTGGAGGAGGAATAGGAAGTCACTGGGTAAACAAGTAAAAAAATCAGATTCTGGAAAGAGGGGAAATATAGTACAGCATTTTTAGGGATACAGGACAATAATAAATTTATGGTAAGACCATTAAGAGTCAAAAGAAATATACAAGGGCATATTAGGAAGAACATTTATCCAGAGCTTTGATATAATCTTTCAGGTTATGCAGAAATATGTAATGGTTTAAAAATATGAAAGGAGGGGCACCTGGGTGGCTCAGTGGGTTAAAGCCTCTGCCTTCTGCTCAGGTCATGATCCCAGGGTCCTGGGATCGAGCCCCACATCGGGCTCTCTGCTCAGCAGTGGGCCTGCTTCCTCCCCTCTCTCTCTCTCTCTGCTTGCTTCTCTGCCTACTTGTGATCTCTATTGGTCAAATAAATAAAATCTTAAAAAAAAATGTGAAAGGAGAAGATTTAATTTGTTTTTTGGAATATATACATTGTCTTGAAGGCTGATTAATAGAATTAGACTAGAGGAAGGAAGTCCAATTCTTCTACAGTGGTTAAGGTCACAATAATAAGGACCTAAATTCAATTATAGCAATAGGGATGGGGGTTAGAATTGGCAGGTCTAGATAGTTGATGAGTGGGGTTAGTAATGAGAAAGAGAATATATTTAGAGAGATAACTGAATAATTAGGTTGGGTGATTGGATAAATGGAAGTGCCATAAAAAAAAAAAAAAGAAAGACAAAAAGTGCAACTAATAGGTTCAGCTTTTATTTGCTTGTAGTATTCCAATGCAGGTTGGATATGATGGTAAATCTTAAAGAGAAGTCGGGATCAAAGACAAAATTTGACAGAAATTATCTAGGAAAGGTATGTAATAAGAAATGAAGATCACTGAAAGCATGATGTCTGGGAAAAACAGTCATTTAAAGCTATATATATATATATATATATATATATATATATATATATATATAGTGAGAACATATATAATAGTGGAGACTGAGTCCAGTTGGAAGAGAACAAGGTGAAAGTGATCCCTTACAAGTCCTAGAGGTAAAAAAAGATTTCAGAAAGAAACAGTGGGAGTTATCACACAAAGATTCAGAATATAAGAGGAGCAAAGAGCATTAGATAGATATAGCATCCCAACCATAACTGATCAGTTATTAATTAACTGCAATGAGCTGAGAATGGAAGCTAAAATCTTTTAAAGAAACAATGGCCAGGGGTGCCTGAGTGGCTCAGTCAATTAAGGATCTGCCTTAGGCTCAGGTCCTGACCAGGAGTCCTGGAATGGAGGCTGAGTGAAGTCTGGCTTCCTGCTCAGCAGGGAGTCTGCTTCTTCCTCTGCTCCTGCTCACTGGCTGTCTCTCAAATAAATAAATAAATAAATAAATAAATAAATAAGATCTTTTTAAAAAAATAAACGGTGGCCAAATACTCTCACATTTTTTGGTAAAATGCAAGCAGAATAAATACAAAGAAAATTGTATCTAGACATACTATAGTCAAAATGCTAACAGTGAAAATGGGAAAAAAATCTTAAATGTAGGCAGAGGGGAAAATAAAGACATTATATACTGGAGAACAATGATATAAAAGATGACTTCTCAGCAAAACAATGGAGAAAAGAACATAGATTAACAACTTAAAGATTCTTAAAAAACTATCAGTTTAGAATTTTACAAGTAGCAATATATTTTAAATCATAAAGCAAAACAAAGACATTTTAATACAAATAAAAATTAAATGAATTTTTAGGCAACAGACTTACACTATAAGAATGCTAAGGGAGGATCTTTCAGTATGAAGGCAAATGACATAAAATGAACCATAAGATTTCTAGAAAGAAAGAAGTGTCACCCAAACAGTAGGTAGTCGTTTAAATATTAAAAAAAAAATATATGTATATATATGTGTATATACATATATATATATTTTCTTTATTCTTAAATTCATTACACAATAAGTGATTATTTAATAGGAAAATCACCCAGACAACTGGGAATGGATGGTAGCTTTCTCAATCTGATAAATGGTAACAATAAAACTCCTATAGCTATCCTTTTACTGGTTGTGAAACATTTAATTTTTACTGTTAAATTGGGTAAAAGGCAAGTTTGCTTATTCTCATATTTCCTATTCATCATTACTACACTGGAGGTAGGTCTTAGACTGTGCAATAGAGCAAAAAAAAAAAAAAAAAAGAAAAGGAAAGGCACAAGAAACAGAAAAGAGTAAATAGCACTGTTGCAACTGGCAAGTGACAGTTGGCAAATAGAAAAGTCCTAAGAAATTTAGCATAAAACTGTTAAAAAAATGAACTTTACCTTTCTCACTAGATACAGGACCAATACACAAAAATCAAAAATTGAAAAGAAAAACTTAAGAATTGAACCATTTTTAATAGTATCAAAAAATGAAATAGGAAGAAATGTAAAAAAAAAACAACAACATTGTTACATGAAAATATAAGAAATTAGCAAGATAAATTGAATAGAACCTATACAAATGAAGTAATGTATCATAAATATGTTGGAAAACTGAGTTTTGTTTTAAATTCTTTTTTGCATTGATTTGTGGGTTCAATGTCATCCAATAAAAATTCCAAAGAACTTTTGTGTATAAATTGAAAAGTTGGTTCTATCCTTTTTGTAGAAAAACATAAAACCTAGAATACATTTTTTTAAAATCATAAAAAACTATATTAAAGACTCAACTACCTGATATAAAGGCTTACTTTTATGATAGACTTCAGTAAGTAAGACTGTAGTATTACTGTAAAGATAGGAAACAAATTGATAGAACAGAATTAGTCAAGAAATAGAGTTACATATATATGATTTGGTATGTAGAATTATAGCCTTCCAAAGATGTCCACATCCTAATCTTCCAAACCTATGCAGGTAGAATTAAGATTACCAATTAGCTGACCTTAACATAGGGAGATTATCTCAGATTATCTATATGGGTCCAGTGTAGTTACAGGGTTCTTAAAAGTAGAAGAAAACAGAAGAGCTTCAGAGGGAAATATGAAAATGGAAGAAAATCAGGATGATGCTTTTGAAGATGGAGGAGAGTGGTCATGAGCCAAGGTATGTGGGTGGCCTCTAGAAGCTAGAAGAAACAAAGAAACTGATCTCCTCTAGAGCCCTAGAGAGGACCACAGCCCTGCCAACACTTTAATTTGGTCTAGGAAGACCCATATTGAAATTCTAGCGACAGAACTGTAAAATAATCATTTCATGTTATATTCAGTCATTACATTTGTTGTAATTTGCTATAGACAAAGGGAGAGTGGAAAGAAAAAGAAAGTGGAGTAAGGGGGAATTGGCATGCAGAGGGAAAACTTACTAAATAGTTGGTTAGGGGGGTGCCTGGGTGGCTCAGTGTGTTAAAGCCTCTGCCTTCGGCTCTGGTCATGATCTCAGAGTCCTGGGATCGAGCCCTGCATTGGGCTCTCTGATCAGCAGGGAGCCTGCTCCCTCCCCTCTCTCTGCCTGCTTCTCTGCCTACTTGTGGTCTCTATTTGTCAAATAAATAAATGAAATCTTTAAAAAAAAAAAAAAGTTGGTTAGGTAAGCCTGATTGAGAAAATGAGAATTGAGCAAAAACCTGAAGACCTGAAGAGGTGAGTAACTTAGTTGAGTATCTGGAGGATAAGCAAAAAAACAGCCATAAAAGCCAAAAAGCAGGGATGTTTCTGGCATGTTTGAAAATAGCATAGCAGCCAGTGTGACTGGAAAAGTGTGGACAAAGCAGACAGTGGTAGGAGAGGACTGAGTCATTGGCTTACATTTTAGACTGATCTCTATTGCAAGGTAAAAAATGCAAAGAGGAAATCATAAATGAATAAGAGAAAGTTGTATGACCGATGATTTGGCACTCTTGAGAGCTTGTTTGGAGGTTCTAGCAGGGGAGCGCAGCTACTCGTATACCCTTGACCAAAGAACGGTCCTCTCCTCTATCGGGGAAGGTCGTCCTCTTCCACCGAGCGCGCAGCTTCGGGAGGGACGCACATGGAGCGGTGAGGGAGGAAGGGGACACCCGCCTAGCCAGCCAGATCAGCCGAATCAACCCTGGCGATCAATGGGGTGACAGATGTCGCAGCCAGATCGCCCTCACATCCTGATTTGGCACTCTTAATGGACTTGAGAGCATGTTGGATTTGGGAATGCTAGAAAGAATGAGCTTGAAAATCAGGAAGAAGTGGTCAGAAACTAGGAGGCATGCCTTTGGATTTATGAAACCATCACTCTTAGTAGTAACACCAAAGTCTGCTTTCATGGATGACCATGGGAGTGGGTGGTTGAGGTAGGGTTGACACCATCATTGGTGAGCTGTGGGTAGAATGGAAATACCAAAGGGAAAGAAAGAATTTTTTTTATTAAAGATTTTTATTTATTTATTTGTTAGAGAGAGAGATTGAGCACAGGCAGACAGAGAGGCAGGCAGAGGCAGAGGGAGAAGCAGGCTCCCCGCCAAGCAAGGAGCCCCTTGTGGGACTCGATCCCAGGACGCTGGGATCATGACCTGAGCCGAAGGCAGCCGCTTAACCAACTGAGCCACCCAGGCATCCCAGAAAGATTGTTTTTAATGTGTAAATTGGTATAACCATTCCAGAAATGGAATGGATCACTAGAAGTTGGGGAATAAACAGGCTTTGTTAAATGACAGCAATCAAGTTTATAAAACTTATAAGTAAATGAGTATCCAAGCTGGATTGTTTAGAGGATAGTAAGGGAGAATTTTATTTTTATTTTATTTTATTTTACATTTCTTTTCAGTGTTCCAGCATTCCTTTTTTATGCACCACACCCAGTGATCTATGCAATATGTGTCCTCCATAATACCCATCACTAGGCTCACCCAACCATCCACCCCTCTCCCCTCCAAAACCCTCAGTTTGTTTCTCAGAGACCACAGTCTCTCATGGTTTGTCTCCCCCCTCTGATTTCCACCAACTCACTTCTCCTCTCCATTTCCCCATGTCCTCCATGTTATTCCTTATGCTCCACAAGTAAGTGAAACCATATGATAATTGACTCTCTGCTTGACTTATTTCACTCAGCATAATCTCTTCCAGTCCCGTCCATGTTGATACAAAAGTTGGGTATTCATCCCTTCTGATGGAGGCATAATACTCCATTGTATATATGGACCATATCTTCTTTATCCATTCGTCCATTGAAGGGCATCTTGGTTCTTTCCACAGTAAGGGGGAATATCTTGAAAGAACAATGAGAAGCCTAGTCAGAGGAATCCCAGTGAGCCAATCTGAAGAACAAATAAAACAGCAAAGCAAAACAAACAAAAGAAAACAGGTCCCAAGGGAGCAATGATGGCAAAGGATAGCCAGTTTTATGGTAAGAAAAAATTGATGGATTTGAGGTTAACATTTTCCAGATCTCACACCAATTCATTTGATTTTAAAACCATTTTTGATAACATAATCCTACCTGTAACGATATCTGGGGAATGTAGTTTTCAGCTTTCTAAGTTTTGCAGTACAGAACAACTTCTGAGGAGGTGGAAATCAGTCAACAACTAATCATATTCAACTTAATTATGGTATCCCTTTTGAATCTTGAAAGCTTGCTGAATTTAAAGGGACTTAAGTTCCTTCTATCATCTGCTTCACGTTTGCAAAATGTTATTTCTGTCCTCAAACTCAATTTATAATCCAAGATGGTTGGTAGAGCCACCATCACCATGTGCTCATTTTATGAAAAAGAGAAAGGGAAAAACAGGAAATAGTCAAAATATGTGCTTCCTAACTGACCAAACTGCCTTCCACCAAATACCAAATACTCTTTTTAATGTCACTGACGACAATTTAGTCACACGCCCGTATTTAGCTATAGCAGAGGCTAGGAAATGTATTATTTTGGCTGGGAACACTGATTTATTGAATAAAATTAGGATTCTATTTTTAAGATAGAAGGGATAGAGGATATTTGGAAGCCATCTATGTTTCTGCAAATTTGGGGATAGCAGGCAGGCTTTAGGAGGATTCACATGAATGAAGCTGAATAAACCGCGGGACTTTTCTTTAAAGAATTTAACATTAGATGATTACATTATAGTATTAAGAGATATGCAACTCATATTGAGCAATAATTAAGAACTATATATATTTTATAAACTAAAAAAAGAATTGATAACAACAGGTAAATGTGTCATAATATATTTATAGTAATTCTTCCCTTCTGTAATTGTGAGAAATCTTGATATGTTTGTGCATATCTTGTATACAATGATTTTTGTATCTTAAATTTCAACATTTTAAAAGAGCACATCTTTTTTTTGTTATTGGATTAATATTCTGTGGTATTAGTAAGAAATTCATCCTTTATTAATGTATATATTAAGCATCTATAATAGGTCCGGTGTTATATGTGGGAAAGTTATAGTGGTGATCAAGAACAGCGCTATAGGTTTAAGGAACACACTTTGTTCTTCTCCAGTGGGGAGAAGAAACATTTGAACTCGAATATTTGTAATGCCTTGAGAAAGGATGTACCCAGTGTTATGCGATCATATACACAGAGGTATCTATGGAATGATGTATGGGATAACAGGTAAGTCTCTCTGGAAGAACTGATGTTTAAATTGAAATCTAAATGGTAATTCTGACCTAGGAAGGTGAGGAGAAATCCAAGTAGAGTAATAGGTATGGGGAAGAGTAAACAAAAAGTCCATGAGGAGAAAAAAAGGTACGAGGGAAAACCAGTGGCAAAAGATGACATGATCTGTAAGGTTGATGGAGTTCAGATGAAAAGGTATTTTTAGGCCATATAAGATTTTGAGCTGTATGCTACAAGTGAGGAAAATACCTTGGTGAGTTTTAGGTAGCAAAGGGATGTGATCAGATTTGCATTTCACAATAATTAATAGAAATGCAAAGTGAAGCCTGGATTTGAAGAGAATATTGAGGCAGGACACCCTTAGAAGATTGTAGATGATACTTGAATTCAGTTGGGAACAAGGTATCCAGATGAATAGGATAAATGGATAATGAGGAAGGGACATGGATCTTTTAAAAGATATTGTTGAAATTATGGAGCACAAGATAGGAAAGTGAAGGGTGGCTGAGAGACAGGGAAATGTGAAGGGAACCATATGATGGAAATTGTATGTATGTATGTATGTATGTATTTATTTATTTATCTATCTATTTATGTACTTAGGTGCAAAAGGTGGCTTTATTAAACTACGGGGATATGACCTGTAGGTAGAAAGAGCCGCTGTGATGGAGATTTTAATGATAAGAAATAATAGGTATGAGGAAAGCATTTGAGAAATTAAAACAGAAGAGCCCAGATTATCTGATTTAGTGATTTGAGAGATAGATTTTTAGGTGATAAGAGGTAGGTGGGGAAGGGCATTGAGCAGAGTGCAAAGAAACAACAACAAAACATTGGAGATGTGTGGGTTAAAAAGCAGGGAAGCCAGGATATTGACTGGATCATAAACCTTTTCTTGATGTGTGAAGGAAGACTCTGAGCCAAATGGCAAGTTTTCTGTGAAAAAAGTGGGGTACCTGGTTAGATGAAAATCAGCAGAAACTAGCAGAGATGGAAGCTGAATCTCACAAGATAGCATAAAAGACAGAGGTTTGTTTTGTTTTGTTTTGTTTGTTTTTATGTATACTTTTATAAAAATATGAAGTAGTAACATCACTGAGGATTAATAGGGTCCAATTCTAACTTTTCACACTTAATTATGAGTGTTGGAGTAAGAAGAGATTTTATAAAAACATAAAAACTTCCAGTTAGGTTCAAAGGGTGGAAGTAAGGTTTAGTAAAATCTGTAAGAGTGCAGGGAAGTGTTATTTCTGGCCCGTGCCTGGCAGAATTGGTCCTGCAAAGAAGGGTGGCAAGAAGAGCCTTTTTGCTATCAAAGAGGTGGTTGACAAGAGAAAATACCACAAACATTTGCAAGTGCATCCTTGGTGTAAGCTTCAAAGAGAGTGTCCCTTGGGCACTCAGAGATTCAGAAATTTGCCAAGAAGAAGATGGGAACATCAAATATGCCTATGGACACCAGGTTTAGCAAAGTTGTCTTGCCCAAGGGAATAAGGAAACATCTCCTACAAAACAGTGTGTGGTTGTCCAGAAATGAAGATGAAGATTCCCCAGACAAGGTCTATACATTTTTTACCAATGTACATGTCACTATTTGTAAAACTCTATGATCAGTGTGGATAGGAATTAACCAATAATTTTCAATAAAATTATAAAATTACACACACACCAAGGAGTGTGGGGAGAGTGTTAATCATATACGTGAGGTCTTAGAAAGTATTCGAAGGAAAGAAAGCCCTTGAAAATTGGATTTGGAATGAATTTGCATCAGCATATTGCATCAATATGAAAAGAACTTGAGGTGAAAAATCATTATTTAAAATTTATATATTGACTAATTAAAAGGGAAATAAGAAAATGTATATTTTTTCTTTTACAAATTTATGACAGAATTATTTCTTGCTGGGATTATGTTATTTCGTTAAGTCACTGCAATGTTTAGTTCTGATATATGTAGTATGTAGACTTTCAATTAATATTGTTTACAATTCTGAATTTTTCTTGTTAGGATTTCTTTTTGGCCATATATTCATCATGACTCAAGAACTCTTTATTTACATTTGCTAAATCCATTATACTTAATGAAAATCCTCTTGTTAACGCGTGAAGTTAGAAATACCTTCTTATATCTTCTGTCCAGAGTTAGATTAGATCTGCGCTAAACTGGTCATGTATTTTATTTTCTGCGACAGAATAGAGATCAGTGTTTCTTTTCTTATAAATCTATGTGAAAGAGTTTTGCCAAGTGCTTTCATTTATTAATCTTGCTATAGTCATCAAACAATTTCCCATTTTTATAAATTATAGTGAACATGCTATTTTTCAGTTCATGCTTTAAATTTGACTTATTTTGTTAGTAAACAAGTCTTTATTGAGGCATTGCCACATATGTAACAATAAGTGAAGGACTTTGGGGGAATAATGAAAAACAAATATCCTCTAGGAATTTAAAGCTTTATTGCCTAAGCATGGCTGTACACATGAATCAGTTTAAAAACAATATAGTGGGGGCGCCTGGGTGGCTCAGTGGGCTAAAGCCTCTGCCTTTGGCTCAGGTCATCAGATTATATGTCACTTTAAAATATGGTGAAAACAGAGTCTTGTAATCAAAATAGGTATTTTGGAAAGGAAAAATGGGGAATGATTTTTTTTTCTTTTTACTGGTAATTACAGCTCTTTTGAAAATCAGAACCTCTTTTTCATGAGTAATGTCTTTTCATTCACAATGAGTTGCAATATAATTCTTTAGCTATTAACACAAGCCTGGTAAGAAAATTAGATGAATGAACTTTTTTCAGATTGCCAGTGAAAAGACTTGAGTTTATATGTCGGTTCTATTTTTATCCGCTTTTTGACTTTTGGCAGTTTCGTTTTGTATGGAAATAGGGATAATAACTAATATAAATATGATGATTAAATAGTATGCTTTGCTATTAAATGTATGTTAACGAATACATTGCTAAGGAGATAAAGATGCGATTCTTATTTCTAGAGTGTTATAAGCAGCAATATTTTTATTATTATTTGGATTCCATGTATTGGAGCTGTTTTTTAACAGTGGAGAACAGTGTAGCTGCTTGGAAAACTCAATGGTGGGAACCATTCTACTGTAAAATCTAGGAGCTTTTACCTTTTTATTTGGTTTTATTCATGAACACCTGTTGTAAATATATGTTACCTGCACTGTTGCTACTGAAAATATGGAACACTGTATGTGAAATATATGGGAAAGGATAAAAGACTGGAGAACAAATGGGAACAATAAAATGGTGATATTACTTCTGCAGTTTCTTCTAAGTTCCCCAGCATAGGAAGAAAAGGAGGATATTTAGTTTTCATAATAAGCACCAAAATATGGTGTGTACTCAGAGAGTACATAGCTTCACCACATTTGGGTGGATGCTCGAGATCTCACCTTCCCAACAATACACTGGTTGGGCTTATCTTGAAGGAGCATTCAAAAAAACCTTATACAAAGTGACTTTGTTACCTCTGAAATACAGGAACAAGCTCTACATGCTCTCCCAAATCCCATTGTCAGACATACTCTGTGCAATAATTTAAGGCATGTTTGACCTCCGCAAATCCTCCATTGCTGTCATTATTTTTATTCAAGAAATTCTGAGTTCAATAGCTAATCATCTCCATAGATGAACTACTTCTGATTTTATGCATTTTAATATATGTTCTTAGAATTTTTACATGAGTATAATTTTACATTTTTTATTCAAATTCAATTTTATACACCAACAGGATGATCTATGAATTGGGTATGAATTTCTAACCTAAAACTATTTCTCACTATGTATTATTTCTTTGTTCTTTCACTCTTACGTATCACAATTCAAAACATCTTGCTTTCTTTTCTTTTTTTTTAATGGTTTACTTATTTATTTGACAGACAGAGATCACAAGTAAGCAGAGAGACAGGCAGAGAGAGGGGGAAGCAGGCTCCCCGCTGAGCAGAGAGCCCGATTTGGGGCTCGATCCCAGGACACTGAGATCATGACCTGAGTAGAAGGCAGAGGCTTTAACCCACTGAGCCACCCAGGTGCCCCACATCTTGCTTTCTTAAGGAAAAGACTATGGCTTGTGTATAACTTAAGACTGAAAAGTTATTTCGCAGTATTATATTTAACTCCTTTTTGAATCCACAATGTATTATGTAATTTTGTTTACATTTATCACCTTGTGATACTATTATTTATTATTACATGTAATTAAAATATTATTCTAGTTTTCCTATTTTGTGTTTCAAAAATCAGGAATCATGACTATAATAATCTCTTTCAATAGAAGCAATGGCGGTTGTATGCACACAAAAAAATATTAAAATATAGAATCCAGATTTTGTTCATATCATATCCTTTATATATTCTGACAAAGTATATAACTAAATTTATGTTTTATTTTTCACATAAAGAACTGGTAAGTAAAGAAACTATAACGGAAACTGATAAAAATGTTGAAGTATATGGTTTCTGGGTCTCAGTGATTGGGTTATTATCTTGTCTCAGACTTTATACCCTCTAAAGTGAAGAGTGAACTATTTTCAACTAAAATTAAACCTAGATGTCCATCAACAGATGAATGGATAAAGAAGATGTGGTATATATATATACAATGGAATACTATGCAGGCATCAAAAGAAATGAAATCTTACCATTTGCGACGACATGGATGGAACTAGAGCGTATTATGCTTAGCGAAATAAGTCAACTGGAGAAAGACAACTACCACATGATCTCCCTGATATGAGGAAGTGGAGATGCAACGGGGGTGGGAGTTAAGGTGGTAGGAAAAGTAAAAATGAAACAAGATGGGATCGGGAGGGAGACAAACCAAAAGAGACTCTTAATGTCATAAAACAAACTGAGGGGGG